>CALYBW010000015.1:101097-205124 GCA_944452665.1 Stenoptilia bipunctidactyla
TAAGTATACTAGAAATATCGCATTGTTGGACAGAACATAACATACAATTTAAGTAGTAATGTTTGTGCAGTAATTTAGTTATATTTTAAACGAAACTAGGCACTTAATGCTGTATACTGTATGACATTACCATTTTGATGGTCACTGGTTAATATGGATGGTGTTATGCAAAGGAAAACTTTCGAGTTATGTTGAAATAGTGTTGTCATGATATTAAATAGTGGGTTGCTATAAATATGAAAGACTTGTTTTTATTTAAATAAATTGCATTTAAAAAGTATGTGATGAAGAAATGTAAAATTGAAGATTAGATTAAGTTAAAAATATTTTTAAGTTTTTGTATTTAATAATGCTCTATTATGTATTATTTTATTAGACTAAGTTTTCATCAAGATTATTCTAATATCAGATATTTTTATTACGAAAAACTCGAATTATAAAAGTGGTTTATAAATGGTTTTTCATCGCGTTTGCTTAGATTTTGATTAAGTGACTCAATTCGCACGTGGAGTAGAAAAAGTTATATTTTTTCTGGTACTTTTAACAATAATCGTTTCAAATCGACCAATTTACATCTCATTTTCATCTTTGAGCTCACGCTCATCTCATTTGATGGTAAGTTAGTGAAGATTAGTTCGAAAATGAGTGCAAATGGGCATAGGAAAGAGCTAGCTCTAATTCAAACACTTATATTATATATACTTCACTGATGAAACGGTGATATTTATGAGCAGATTTTATATATTGAGGTCGCTAGCCAGGTTGGTAGAACCCTAGATCTTACTACCAAGTGGGAGTCGCTCAGATTAGTCAACTTTTCTACTGAATTCTTCTGAATTTTTGACGTCACATAGGTACTCCATGATAATATTTATTGATAAGAGCTAGCTCAAGAGAGGACATGTGAACAACTTTTTAAAATGACAATTTTGATTACCTTCTTAGGTGCTGCAACTTCTGAAATGTATTTAATTCGTATTATATGATTTTTTTGACCAAGAAGAGAGAACCTTCGTTTTCGGTCATCAGTTGATCAATATAGCTCATCATGTAGTTATACTGAAGAGTGAGGTAAGTGTGTTTAAACATGGTCATTTGTTAAAACACACTGAACTCTAAAACATCTATTTGAAATATTTAGTTAAACTAAAGATTAAACTTGTTTATATTCTGTTTAAACAGACTATACTCTAAAACTACCGATTACAAAAATATTTATGGATTTCTCCCGAAGTTAATTTTTATCAAGAATTTTCCTTGAGATCCAATTTTTTTTGAAATACGACTATAAATTTTACCTCAAAGTTTCAGTGGTGACACTGTTGTCATTCTTGTGTACATAATCAATTTAAAAAGTGCTTTCTCAGATGATGTTACAGTCAAAACTATTTTTTTTTTTAATACGCGATTAAAACCAGTGTAAAAGTGATGTTTATCTTAACTTTTATCACTGCTTGCAGTTTTGCATAACACCGTCCATTACGGCAATGTTTGTCGTTGGACCCTCGTGGCTGGACGAGTACTACGCCGTCATATTTGTTGTTTCAACAGTACACATACAGTCGGTACTTAAACCCCATTCGAGATATAAGCATCGTGTATAATTTGTAAATTAGCATTTGAGATAGGTATAAAACTCGCTAGATGTCTGGTTTAAATTCACATGTAATTTTTTGAATTTTGGTATTTAGTTTGTTTTATAGCTTAATAGCAATCAAAAAACACTGAAACTGTTTTTTGCTTTATTTAATGAGAAAAGCTGAAAGTGAAACCGCACTAGAGTTGTAAACTACTCGAGTCTTGGAGTCTAATAAGACTTGAGTCTATTTTTGCAGACTGGAGTCTTTTGTAAAGAGCGTTCTGCCTAAAAGAACTCGAAAGACTAAGTCTTGAAAAACGACTCAAGTCTCGAAATGAATACTAAAAGACTCGAGTTTCTTACAACCGTAAACCGCAAGCATCTACTAGTCTGCTAAAAACTAGCTAGTAAATGTAATTTTTAAGATTCTGTTGTATTTATATTTATATCTAAATATTTTACAAAATAACAACAAAATTAAAAAGTTAAGTAAAACAGTGTTTCGTCAGGTAATTGGGCTTATTTGACATTACATCTCAATTCAATTCAATAGTTTATTGCATTCCACAATGGTAAATTCGATCTAAATTATTTGGTAGTACATACATTATGGGCCCTGTTGGGCAATTTGAAAGAGGAGAGAGGAGGACATTCTATTTCATTTTTAAAGCTCAAGCATTTTGTGTATTGAGTTATTTTGTTTTGTCTTCTAAATGTTCATGTATTGTATAGTAACTTTTATTTATAAGCACTTTTTTTAAATTCTCGAACAAATTGCATGTCAGAGTTTTTGATCGAATCAGGGAGTTTATTATATATTTTGGTTGACATTACGTATCTCTAATGTCTCTAATGTCAAACGCATCAAAATTAGATTTAGGCAAATTTTCTATGATGGTTTGGCATATAGAAAGCACAGTACAGATATCTACAGTAATTCAACTTCATACAAACGGACGAAACGCGAGCTATACCTATGCGGCTCGATCTCTGCATGCGCTCGGCATGCTGCCAGTCGCGAGTGTCTGCATACCGAAACAACTGTTAATTGAGCTTTAGGTTAAGGTTTAGGTTTCATTCCGTGCGTCTCAGTCGAGGCACAAGTATTTTTCGGTCGCTAATTTATAAGACCAATTGTTATTCAAACGTAAACATATTTTTTTGACACAAAACGTATATTATTTATGTTGAACACCTCATATTCAATTAACAAACTATTTTATTTGTTCATATAAAAAAGTATATTTGCAGTCCCAAAACTAAATGGAAGTAAACACAAAGTAGGCAAATGTAATTTAAACGCTGAAGGCGGGCAGCCCTATCACATGTGACCGGACCGCGGCGCTGTAGGTATTTATTTCAAACTTGCGGCCGAGTTGAATTACTTTAGATATCTGTACTGTGTAGAAAGGATGAGTGAAAGTAGATTTACGAAAGTGGTGTACAGAGCATGAATGGATGGTGATATCGGAAGGGGCCGCCCTAGTCGAACGTATGTCGACCAAATTGGCGACATCATTAAAAAGGGCCTAGTTAAAAGTACCCGTAACCGGCGATCATGTATGAAAAGATTAATGAACGTGGAGGAAGCGAAAGAGGTATGTCTGGATCGTAGCAATTGGTGTTCCCTTGTCTCTGCCTACCCCAAAGGGAGACAGGTGTGATGTTATGTATGTATGTACTTTTGATAGCAAATTTGTTGAATTTAACGTATCCTACTACATTGGTTGAAAAGTTCGCGGCCTGGCCATTAAAAAAAAACTTTTGTTATTTTTTCTGCCGTCATTTTGAACTGTCATTATTCAATTGTCAGCCCGCGAATTTTCAATTTGATATCTTGTTTAAATAAAATTTTACGAACAATATAAATACGTGTGTAGAACAAATTTTCACTAATGGAGAAATTTGAACAACGTGCTGTGATTAAATATTTGTTTAAAAAAAGATTAACACCAAAGGAGATCCATGATGACATGCAAACAACATTAGGGGAATCTGCCCCGTCTTATACCACTGTGAAAAAATGGGTTGCAGAATTTAAACGTGGACGAGAGAACATCGAAGATGACCCTCGCTCCGGCAGGCCAATGACGTCTACGACCGAAGAAAACATCAATAAAGTGTGTGATCTCATATTGAAAGACCGTAGATTGACTATCAGAGAAATTGCAGACACTATAGGCATCTCATATGAACGAACGCAAAACATCATTGTCCATGAACTCGGCTTTTCTAAGGTTTCGGCTAGGTTGCTTTCAGTAGAGCAAAAGCGAATTCGACTCACGATTTCTCGCGACTGTTTGGAGATGTTCGAGGCCGATCCACAAGGTTTTCTTGACAGATTTGTGACAATGGATGAAACCTGAGTTCACCACTATACCCCAGAATCAAAACAACAATCCAAACAATGGAAAAAATCAGGTGAACCAACTCCGAAAAAAGCAAAGGCAATTCTGTCGGCTGGCAAGGTGATGGCATCGGTTTTTTGGGATGCTAAGGGTGTCATTATGGTGGACTACCTTCCAAAAGGCGAAACAATAAACTCTGCGTACTATAGCACCCTTCTGCGCCGTTTACGTGAAGAAATTAAACAGAAAAGCCCAGGATTACTGAGAAAGAAAGTGTTGTTTCACGAGGACAACGCCCGAGTCCACACGTCTGTCGAGTCTATGGCTCAAATTCGTGATTGTGGTTTCGAATTGTTGCCACATCCAGCTTATTCTCCTGATTTGGCACCTTCGGACTTTCATCTGTTTCCAAACCTGAAAAAACACCTCGGTGGGCAGAAATTTTTAACGAATGGAGAGGTCGAAGCCGCTGTTAACCTGTATTTTGAAGACCTTGAGGAATCTTTTTTTAAAACAGGTATGGAAGCTCTGGAAAGCAGATGGAAGAAGTGCATAGAGCTAAATGGAGATTACGTCGAAAAATAAAAATATTTTTGTATGTACTTTATTCTGTTTTCTTGACTAGGCCGCGAACTTTTCAATCCACCCTCGTAATTTGATTTTAGAGAGGATTTTATAAATCAAATGTCGAATCGAGCCCATTTCTATTTAAGCATTCTTTATACGGTGTGCGAACTAGGCCGATCTCAATCGACGGCTCGTTCCATAACGACATTGATCGTTAAAAAATATAAAGTAATATGAAAAAAATATGGAAGATTCCCTGGCTATATACTGTTATTGTTTATTTTTAAAAGATGATTGCTGTTGAGATTCTTGCCACTTCTTCTCAACAGATCGACTTTCCGAAAAGGTGCTAGATTCAGTGCAATTTGTTTGATTTCAAGTGTATTTAAGTACCTACTAATTTTAATTTAATAAAATCTGAACTGTCGAATGATGCTTTGTTTTACCAAACAGCTGAACAGAAACAAGTTGATTTCAGTAAAATCATGTGGGAGTGAACGGAGATAATTAATTAGCAATTTTCGACAAGCATCATTATAAAAACAGTTCATAATTAATTTATTATGTAATAATCAACGAAGTACATTTTGCCATCATTACACGGTTTTCTTTATATTTTAGTTTTACTTTATTTTATTTTATCAGTGGACTTCTCTGGCTGAACGATGATGAACCTACTTAGCAGTTTTTCCTGCGTAACTTTGAGTTTAAAGGAAGTGATCTTTTTTCATACATTCATTCCCATTTCAAAGGTACTTGGGTAGGTACCAAATTACAGCCAAAAGTATATTTTCCGATTTTATTGACTGTTACATATTTTAAATACATTTTAATATATACAATATAATTTTATTGTTTGATATTATGTGACATCCATCTGTCTTAGTACGTCCGTCAATATATGTCATTTACAATTTTCAAAATCTAGGTGTTGATGATATGCAGAGCTGCAGGCCTATTATGGATCTCAAAACCATGCGATGATATGAAATAGTTTTGACGTTAAGGCCGCTCAACATTCTCGCGAGAATCTCCCGAGAAAGGCATACTCGTATTCTACTCAATTTCAATCATTTTTCTCTACTTTTTGTGGGTTTCGGGGTTTGTGGGGAGTTTGGAGTTTTGTGTAGGAGTCACGATCGCATGTTTCTCAGTAACAAGCGAGCCGCCGATTTAAACCGTTACATCGCAGAGTATATCTCAGCGATGCGCGTCTGCGAATTATCATATCAGTCGAATAAACTACTAATACTGACTTGAATATTCGACTTGAACGATAGTAATATACAAACGTCCTGAGTCGAATGATACTTCTAATATTCGTTATTACTAACGATGGTTAACCTCAATATGTCCAACTGACCTTGAAAGAAAGCATTAGAATGGTTAGTTGAATGACTGAATGCATTGACAGGCAGCTTGTGTCCGCTGTTTCACCAGCATAACTCCCTTTAGAGAGAGAGAGAGTTTTGAAGTAACTCGTAATATATTTTTCAACACACTTGCTCGTAAAGTGAGCGTTATTCTATTGAATTTAGAACTATAAACTGGGCTATAAGTCACGCGTGCATAATATATTATACCCTAGTGCATAATATAATGAATCCTACAAAGTTGAATTGTACCTTTGTGCAAATTAAATGCGAGTAAACAGAGCATATTTTATTGATCCGGGTTATACATTACATTTTTTCAGAAACAACAAAGAGGTTTTATACCACTTCAAATCCATATACATTTTTAAATGTTTACGCCTTATATCAGTTAAACAAAATTGTATATCAAACAAATTATTCACAATTTACAATAATTTGTTAAAAAATATTAAAATATTTGGATTTACCACTCCAAATTAAATATTTTCATGTAAAATAGGCTGTATATGCTATACAGCCATTGACACATTTGGTGGAAAAAAAAACCTACGCGCATGCGCGAAGTTCGGCGCCATTTTTCAATCACAATTCACAGCTTTGTTATAAAGTGTGTTTGTTATTTTATGACCACGTATGTCTGTCTTTTACTCACAAGTGTGTTGAAAAACGTCGTATATAACTCGTGAGCGTTGCTAATTACAGTCTCGGCTCATTATTAAGCCCTCGCCTGCGGCTCGGGCTCAAATCACAGCCTCGACTGTAATTAGCAACTTCGCTCACTTGTTACATAATATACTATTAAGAGTTTTTGTTAATTTTTTATATTGTTAGTATTGAAAATGGTCCAGGAAGATAAAAATTAATATTTAATATGTTTTATTTACTAACAAATAAAGATAAATTGTGATAAAAACATATTGATCTCAAGGCTTTATATTCTATGTATGAAGATAATTATATTAACGACTCGCGAGATTCTCGCGAGAATGTGGAGCGGCCTTAAAACTTATCATACGATCATTATTTGGTATACCATGTAAATTGAATATAATAACCCCCATATATAATAATTAAGTATTTATTTATGAAATCAAACGAAATGGAAGAACACAAATGAAATCAAGAAACCAACATATCATAGAGGTGGGTGCGATCTCACCTTTTTCAATTGACGTTTTTAAGTCATAGACGATGATTGAAACTTGATTGATGATTGAATTTTAAAAGGTAATGCAACGCCTCTTGCATGCAAATGTAAAGGGACTTCGTTTATTCTTTATGTCACAATTGTTGATCATTGTATCATAGAATTCTTGTTTATTATGTCATGTCATGAAAGAACCGTAATAGGCCTGCTGAGGCGTGCTGGTGAAGTGGTGATGGTATGATTGGTGACCGTACTTAGCATGTTATGACTCATCACTATAAGACACATTCAGACCACATGCGCCCGCCCAGCGAACAGTAGGTACGCGCTTCATCACTCACTTTGTAATATTTTATTGAACATACTTTGAGTCATATTTTACACAGAAATAAATTTCAAATTGCAATTACCGAAGGCAACCTCGACCGTCCCGCGCTTACCCGGTTTACGGATTTGAGATCTTTTAGCGTGTTATATTAGACTCAAATTTCAACGCATGTTAGACGCACTTGGGACGCGGGTGAGACGCGTGGCATGAGCCGAGCGGGCACGTGTGGTTGGAACGCCGCCTTAGAATTTCTAGCCTAGACATAAAATAATAAAATAAAATAAAATCCCCAGACAATCACACCAACTACATGGCCCCAAAGTAAGCATAGCTTGTGTTATGGGATACCATGTAGCAAACTAGGGGGGAACCTAGAATATAAATGTATAAATAGATAAACACCCAGACACGGAACATTTTTTTTTCTTGTTCCGTGCGGGAATCGAACCCGCAACCACTGGTGTCTGAGGCAGACAGGTTTACCCTAGCGCCAATACTACATACTAGCCAGACATACCGTTACTCGGAGGGACTCAATAGCTTTTGAACTAGTACCACTATCCTACATTTTTGCGTCGCCAAATATCTTTGCTTAAGAAGAACGAAATGGGCAGTTCAATTGCTGGAACAGAATTTACCATCCAATCCCCAGAAGATAGAGGTACACCGTCAATTGTTACAAAGAAAATATCTGGATTTTATGTTAAATTTAGACTGAATTACATTTGATCGTTGAATTTCGTATGATTTGAAAAGATCCAAGTCAGATAAAACACTATTTTCTGATACTTTTAACATACTTAATCAATTCTAAATTATTTACTAAAAACACATTTTATTACCACAAGAAATCAGTCTTAAAAGCTTCCATTAAATTATTTAAGCTATAAGTTTTTGCTATATTTAAAACCCCTGTCAAAATAACACAAAGCTTAATTAGATTTCCATCCCTTGTGGCGATCCAACCCCTTTATATCATGCGACACAGTTACTAAGGGTCGTTTGGTAATAAAAGCATATATTAATACGCTATTCTCAAGAAAGCTCATTTTGTATTAATTAAAACTCTGGCATATACATGAACATAATCTTGCGGACATTTTAAGTGGGTTAAGGATTACTCGTATATGTGTAGTGAATGACGCGCCTCCTCGCCATGTATCATTTTACTACGACAATATACTGTGTACTTTCATCTGAACAACACGTGTTTTATTAGCTCCCGTCGTCCATCCTTGCATATGGAATACAGCAGTGAAAATGACGTTTCTTGACGACCCAGTGAGTACAAGAATTAGTGACCACCAATCATTAATTTCTTGCTGTAATGACTACTACGACTTCGATGCTTCGGAGAGCACGAGGGCTGTCTAAAGAAGTATGTCAGAACCATTTTGGCGCCCCTAAAATTCTTTCTGACATCCCACACCCAGCACTGGGCCAGCTGGGTGGTTACTACCTTAACCTCATCGTAACTTATGGCACTATAATGGTTCTTTCAAAAGGATTGCGATAAGATATACAGGGTTGATTTGTAGTCACCAGCCAAATTTTTTGTACACCATAAGTATCATTTATAGAACCGATTTTTGCAAAATAAGTATAATTTTTTTTTACAAGGAAATTAATATATGCGCTAACATATTCAGCAAACCATGGTCTTTCTTAATTACCATTAAAATAAAGACGACTACACGCTACTACAAAACATCTTGTAGTGCTACGTCGTAGTATTATCAATGAAATGCCGCTTTGTAGTAGCTGTGTTTATCAACAACAATTTTTTTTTAAAGTTTGTGAAGTGAGTGAGACGACTTCTTTGGTGATGGGGTAACACTGTCTGCCTCAGACGCCAGCGCGGTCGCGGTTTCGATTCCCGCACGGAACAAGAAAAAAAATGTTTGTCTGGGCGTTTATCTATATTTGTACTTTATATTCCTAGGTACGCTGCATGGTATCCCATATACCAAGCTCTGCTTTGGGGCTAAGTTGTCGGTGTGATATTCTAGGGTTTTTTTTATTATTTTTATTTTTCTTTTTTCATTTATTTACAAATTTTGAAGACGTCTTCGGCGGCACTTTGTAAATCTTAAGCTGGCGGATCCGATTCCTGCACGGAACAAGAAATAAATGTTCCAGGTCTGGGTATTTATTTCTATATCTATTTGTCAGAAATCGGGGTGATTCCTCTCTTTTATTCAACATCAGGTATTCTTAGGGATTTCAATCATGATTATGTAATACAGTCTTTTGTGTGGGCGTCTTTAGGATGAGTCGGTTTTTCTACTGTCGACAATGTTTGTGGTGCTGTACTGATTGATCTTCAGTGCATGACAGTTTCTACTTCTGCGATATTAGTAGCGTGACACTTCATAGTTGCTACTTCCCTTGGAAATCTTCTTCATCATCTTTATTTTCGTTTCCATCTTCTATATTGTTATTATTTTCTCTGCCGGTGACAAACTCGTGACGTAGACTCTGTCAAACACCAAGAAGGTTCTGGCATCCGAAGTCAATCCAAATAAACTATAAGGCTCTAGCTAGACACCGCCGACATATTTATATTCTAGGTTCCCCCCTAGTTTGCTACAAAGTATCACAAGCTTTGAATTTGAAACCTCTTTTTTGTTTCGTAAGATACAGTTTATTGCAACATTTTTCAGAAAATAATAATCAGATTTTTAGAAAGTATACTGGATGTGCTGACCTGACGTCAGAATGGCGGCGCGTCAATGTAACAATGCATTTATTATGAATCGGCTGAGGTATAGTTTTTCTTATTTAATGTATAGTTTAGTATAGTTTAGGTACAGTTCTGTGGGCCTATTATGGATCTCAAAACCATGCGATGATATCATGAAATAGTTTTGACGTAAAACATATCCTGCGATCATTATTTAGTATTACTTCTCGGCGAAATCTCTTAGCTAAGTTCTTGCTATGAAGACTGAATATAATAATCCCAATATATAATAATATAGTATTTATTTATTAAAGCATTCGAAACGGAAAAACACAAATGTAATCAAGAAACAAACATATCATAGGGGTGTGTGTTCGATCTCACCTTTTTCAATTGACGTTTTTAAGTCATAGATGATATTATTGAAACTGTCCTTGCAAAAAGAAATGCCTCTTGCATGCAATGAATTTCAATGTATGTATGTGTTCATTCATTATATCATAACTGTATCATAGAAATCTTAGAGAAAGAATAAAGTATAATTTTTACTCTAAGGTAGAAATCTTGTTTATCATGTCATGTCATGAACGAACCGTAATAGGCCCGCGGGTTCAGATAATTCAGGCACCTGTCTCTCACGCCATTCTGACGCTCTCTCCGAGAGAACTTTATTAAATACCCAAACGTGGGTATTGAAACAGAACGAGTAAGTACAGACTTTATTGAAGTAATATTTTAAAGTTTTTGCATTTATAATGCTCAATTATTCTTAAATAAATGAAAAATGTGATAAATAAAAATTACCCGACCAGGATTCGAACCTGGGACCTCTCGTTTGCCGGACGAGTACTCTTTCAGTTATCACATTTTTCATTTATTTAAGAATAATTGAGCATGTTAAATGCAAAAACTTAAAAATATTATTAAACATTGCAATACTTCACTTTAACTGGGATTCACAATTTCTGTAGAGAAATTGGTCTCGGATGGTCTTAGCTGCAAAGCTATACCATAATATGGAGCTAAGTAGCAATATAACGTGAAAACAAAAATGTGGTAAGTAATTTCAAGGCGTACCGCCAAGCCCCGGTAGCTCAGTGGAAGAGCACTCGTCCGGAAAACGAGAGGTCCCAGGTTCGAATCCTGGTCGGGTAATTTTTATTTATCACATTTTTCATTTATGTATTGAAGTAATTTCAAAATAAATTGAACTTCACTAACATCCAGATACATCAATAACATTTCAGCCGAAACACCCAATTTCTATAATAATTCCTAATTCATATATGAAAGGCAAAATAACATGAAAAACGTACCAACATTATTATTCAGAAAAACGAGAATACTCTAAAATTACCTGTCCCCGTATTTTGCGTGAGACGCGACGACGCTACTACGTCGTCGGAATATCTATGAGATGTGACATTTTGAACTTGACTGTACATTTCTTTTTGTGTCACAGGAATAAATTGAAATATATGAAGCTGTGTGATTCCTATGATTGTGTTACTGATGCGTAATCAACATAATGTTTACGCATCAATACGTATTTAAGATGTCGTCGTAGCGTAGTGAATCCTTTGTGTATCATTGGTTAAAGCAGGTAAGGCAAGTCATTTTCGACTTGGAACGACACTCGGCTCAGGCTGAGGACAATCCACCGGAGCTCACGGGAAACGCTAATGGCGATACCGTGGGTAGCTCTTTTGGCGCATGTGTTACCCCTGTATGCTGTGTGTTTAGGAGGGCGAATTTAGTGAGCATCATGATCACTCTATTTGCTACATTTATTTACAGAAACATCTTTCGTCCTATGCTTCGGAGTGGACTGCCTGCGTATATTTTTCCTGACCAGTATAGTCCTGGTACTTTTAAGAGTCGAGTGAATAGGTTTCTCGTGGATGGACATGACCTTAGCCTTAATGTTCAGTTGCCATCAGGTGTCATGGAAGACAGACGTTCCATCCTTATTTTATAAATTTAAAGTTATTTGTTTGCAAAATCCAAGTTAGTTAATCCTGCTTAAGGATTCTATTTATATCTGTATCGCTTTTTATTATAACATCGATAGCTGGAAATCAGCGGCAAATGCTGCGACCTACAGCCAATCTTCTTTGCTAATACTTTATAGGTAGGAGGGTCAGCAAAAATGTTTGTATTTACTTTATTTGGAAAACAAATAATGATACCTACAGCAATACATAAAAAACTATTCAACATTTAAATGTTTTCGCATTTATATTCTAAGTTTTAGTTGCTTCGAGGTATTAGCACATAAGAAAAAAATTATTGCAGTTAATAAATCCAAAAGGGAAATAATACGATAAAGGTAAATAAATAATAATGGAAAACTTAATAAAACACAGCAATATTATAACAAAAATTATAGAAACGCACTGCAGTTACTGATTGACAAGTTTATTTTATAGTCGATAAAGGATAGTCGGATGCATCCCCAAGTTTATTTTTGGGGATGCATCCGACTATCCTAATTTCGCTTATAAGTAAAGCGAAATTAGGATAGTCGGACAAATGTTTTTTTTGTTGGTGTGGTGTGCGTTACGGTATTCCAAGTATTTGTTCATTGCATTCCTTGCTTCTTGTTTGAGGGAGGGAGGGCGGTAAACCAACGCACGAAAATCCTGCATCACTAGTGCAAGTACGAGTAGTGGAATTAGCAAGGTAACTTAGTTATAGTGGTTGTCATGGATTTCCGCAAAGTAATGCCTGATTTAATAGATTATTAGATATTATAACCATACTTGACCTCAGTAATAATTGTTTTATTGTTCTGGTTCTTTCAAGTTCGGTAGGTATAGGTTTCTGGATTGTTCTGTATGATATAATTCAAAGTCATAAAAATATTCTTGAAAAATAAAACCGATTTCAATATTGAACTAAAAAGTAAATAATAAACGAATGTAGAGCATTAAAAAACCGACTTCAAGTCAAAACTTTGGTTGAACTATAATGCCGTCAATGTAAACATTCTACGAATTCATACATATATTTTCAAAAATTTAATTTCAAAATGAAGTGTTCAATCGATTTCGATGAAATTTATATGAGACCAACTCTGAAGTATTTTCTATCATATGAAAGAATTTTCAAAATTTTCATTTATTTAAGAATTTTCAAAATCAATTGTCCGAAATATCGTGTAAAAAAGACACAAAAAGAAAACATACACACGAATTGAGGACCTCCTCCTTAATAATATTTTAAAGTTTTAGCGTCTAAAATGCTTCATTACTTTTAAAATGCTCATTTATTTAACCTCCTCCTTTTTTGGAATTCGGTTGAAAATAAAAACGATAACTTCTGTCTTATATAAACTCACTTTAATATTATATACTAAGTTGGTACTGTAGATAGATATATTTTTTCATTGGTAGGTTGAAATTCCCTATCTCAAAAACTACTCAACCAATTTTGACGAAACTTGAAGTTTTCTCTAAGTTGGACAATACCTTGTACTACAAAATTACTGAAATCGAACTTGTTTAAAAAATAAGCGAACACAAACATACATACACTTTTGAAATTTGGCATATTTATTCAGACGCTAATATAGACTAACACATTCGAAAACTGCAGTTCTGTAAATATTACATACATATTCGACTTGATAGCCTCCTTTTTTTGAAGTCGGTTAAAAAGTAAAGTCAGTTCGAAAATGAAAGCACGGGACTTTAGGTAAAACTGATTTAACAATAAATATCGTTTTTCAATAAAGAATTTCAATTATGATCCTTTTATACACAACTGCTATTACAAAATATTACATAGATAAACTTAAACGGAAGGAAACTTTGGGGGAGGCCTATGTCCAGCAGTGGACGTCTACAGGCTGTGGATGATGATGGATGGATGATGAAACCTAAACGGTAGGCCTTAATGAGCTTCAGGTCCGCAATCTGAGCACAAATGTCTCTTCCGTGACGCTAATAATCATCGAATGCAGAGCATTAAAAAACCGTCTTCACGTCAAAACTTTGGCTGAGTTGAGAATGTCATCAACGTAAACATTCTCCGAAATCATACATATTTTTTCAAAAGTTTGAAATTTTCAATGAATTACACAACCGATTTCGATGAAATTTATATGGGACCAACTATGAAGTATCCTCTATCATATGAAATAACAATTTTCAAAATCAATTCATAATTGTCTGAAATATCGTGTAACAAAGACACAAAAAACATACAGACGAATTGAGAACCACCTCTTTTTTGGAAGTCGGTTCAAAATATTTGACATTATCCTTGACAAGCTTGCCTATGTGACAGTGGCTTACGGCCAATTGTGCTTGGGTTTGACACGGTTCCCGCGGTATCGTACGAGCGGTAAGGTTAATATTAAGCTAGGTATAATAATAAATAATTACTACTCTGCCAACAAATACATGAAAAAATATTTAGTACAGGAATAGTAACTTAAAAATTATAACAGCACTCGTTACTTATAATTTTTCTTCCATACAAGATATCTTTCCAATAAAGGTCACCTGGAAAAGGTCGCTTTGAAATGATAAGGCCTCTTAAATTTCACATTTTATGTTACTTTAGTCATGTCACCTATTTGATAGAGTGTTGGAATTGAAATGAATACAATTTTTGACAATTCATTAATTTAACAAGGTTATTTTTTTGCTAACCCTACCTCTTCGAATTATCTCAGCTCAAGATATTTAGCCCATTAAAGCTTCCAAACTGGTCCGCCTTCAGCCCACTCTTTGGGCTCACTAGCGAGCAAATACCCACTAAACATCCCTCTGGCATCGGGGTGTATTTCACCCTCTTTCTAAAGATTTATAATCAAACGAGATTGGGAGAGAACGGATATAAAATTTGTATTGTGTGCCATGATTTTGAAGTAATTTTAGAACAGATTGTTTCTGAAAAGCGTTTGTTGTAGTTTATTTTGTGTTTGGGAAGATTTGTTTTTGTTTGATGTTTACTTGTTTTTTTTAATCTTGCTTCATTATGAACTCTAAGATTATGAAATTACTAGCTGTTGCCGCTTAAATACTGGATATCGGAGTTGGATATATAATATCATCCTTGAAGTTCAAACTATTCAAAAATTTCGTCAAAATCGATTCATTAGTTTAGCTGTGAAAGCTTTACTGATAGATAAACAGACCAAGTTGTTACAACAAAGCTATGTGTTCCGCAGTTTCACCTAGATTTTGTGAAAAAGACCTACAAAAAATAAATTAGAAAAAGTCACCTAAAAAAGTAAATATCAAACAGGGATAACTACCAAAGGCACACTGGGTTAAAGTAATGGGGTAGGTACATTGGTAGATAGGTATATTACATAGATGGTGCCCGCGACTTCGTCTGCATTGAATAAGTATTTCGAGTAGGTTATTTTCTTCTGCAAGGCATTATCTATCTTTAATAACAAAAATAAAAATGAAAAATCTTCACTCATATAATATGCATAACTCCTAACTACAAACATGACCACATATCTATTATCTACGTAACAAAGGCACATCATCATCATCATCTTCACAACTCTTTGTAATGAGCCCACTGCAGGGCGTGAGTCTCTCCCCTGGGTGAAGAGGAGGTATAGGCCATAATCCACCAAGCTGGCCTAGTGCTGGGTGGTTTATGCCAGAATTTTCAGGGCGCCAAAATGGCTTCTGACAAACCCTAATGACTACTGTATACAAGTATACAGCACCCGGGACTGACTGCTTTACGTGCCCTCCGAAGCACGGAAGTCGTCGTGAGAAATGAATGGTCGGCGGTCAACCATCCAAGTACCGGCCGCGCCGAACGTTGCTTAACATGTGATATCGTATGATACACACAATAAGCACGGCGCCACGACGACTTCAAAGGCACATTGCGTTATAAAAAAATCGCCATTGCCTTGATTTTTTTTAATAATTCACACAATATCTTCCTTAAATTATAGCTTATATGTATGTTATTCTAGGTAATGTATTTTGGTATAGTAGTTCATGAAGTCTTGTGTTAACGGACTTCTGACTGACTTGAATCTACGGTTTCTGACTTCCAAGAGGCAGAAACGATCGCGAAATAAAGAAAACCTAAACGATATTGAATTCCATTATATGTCACTGATGCAGTTAAGTCTTGCTTTTACCGTCTAAAGGTTCTTTATGACATGAGAGATTTGTTAAGCAAGGAATTACGAACGGTTGTATGGGAAACTCTCGCTCTGTCAAGATTGAATTATGGTAGCGCAACATACTGCTTGAGCGCGCCTTATATTGATAAATAAATGGTGCTATGGTGCGAACAAACAGTACGTCATTTGAAATTTGAATATTATCTTTCTGACAGAGACGCTTTAATTTTGTTAGAATATTTTTGTCCGAAGAATTTAATCTTCGAGATAATTACGCGAAACGTACCATCCCCCCACCAATATTTAGTAATAATGATAATAACGTAAATATACCTAATTATAGACGCAATAAAATTTTTAAGCTTCCATGCTGGACTGGGAGCGAAAGAAAAACATAGAATGTGCCAGCTGCTTCTCTTCCCAGGCAAACTGTAAAAGACAGTTAAGGGACGGAGGTTTTATTGGCGTTTTTGCGGGCACTGCAATAGTCTCATTCCATCATAATAATACCTCCAAATTTGTTAAACGTGACATCAGATCGTTTTTATAGCCTCTGGTGTTCTGCCTACCCCATTAGGGATAAAAGCGTGAAGTTATGTATGTATGTAAAATCTTTAATTACGTGACCCCGGTCTTTTCAGTAGCATACTTTTTGGTCCGCAGATTTCTTACTCAAGCAAAAAAAAAAATATTCAAAGGATACAGAACGCCTGTTTTAGGTACTGTCATAAGGTGCCACGTAGAACACACATTATACCATACCTAAATAGGCCAATATTCTGAATATAACGACGAGAAGGGATTTACATTTTGCATGTTTGGTCCACTCAGTGGTGATAAACTTGTGCCAAAATATTTGTACGATAAATTGAAAAGGTCATCTGAAAATAATGCGTATAAAATGAGAGCCTCTCAATACCTGCTTAAAACATTTAATCATCAAACTGCAGCTTTTCGGGGTAGTTTCCGCTATTTGGCTACTAAGTGCTGGAATAACCTCCCCCACCACTAAAACGCCCCATAACTAAGCACATTTTAAGCAATCATTATAAACGCTTATTGCTAGAAAAACAATTACTTTTGTAGTCAAATGGTGGAATGGATAAGATATTAGATATAGGTTTCTGTTTTGTATTTTTTCATTTACTTCTTTTTAAATATACTAAAATCAATTTATATAATTATTTACAATTAACCACTTATTTTTTTATTATATTATTATTCTCTTCACATTTTATATTTTGGTTATGGGTACTTATTTAAGATTGTTATGATCGATTATTCGAATCATTATGTTAATAAGGTGGCTACTGAAAATCAGCGCGGATGTTACAGATGTTCTGCTACAACGCACATGCTGAGTAGTCACCATTTGTTTCTTTTAAGTTTTTGTATATTTTAAATTATCAACTATTATTTTTATTAGATTATAAGTTTTAAATTGTAATTTAGAAGATATAAGCAACCTTCTGTAAAAGAAACAATAAATAATTTTTCTTTGTTTCTTTCTTATATTTGAAGTTTTAACTTTATTACAATATATCTCTGTAATAAAGTTAAAACTTCTACCTACCCACATTGAAGCGCCCAAGAAGCTTTATTAATGACTAGCTTTATCCCACAACTTCGTATGCGCTTAACTACCCTTCTCGTGGAAATTTCAGAAACTATACAACCAGACACCCACTGAAAGAACCTTTATACCGAGTATCACACCCATGCACTCAAGGAATAAGTTTTTTTCATACAAACTAAAAATCATATATTTCCCGTGCCCGTAGGAATTTTGGGATTTTTTTTCATAGCACAACCAGTCACTCTTTGAAGAACCTTCATGCCAAGTATCACATCCGTACATTCAAGAAATAAGATTTTTCATACAAACTAAAAAGTCCAACCCCTTCCCGTGGAAATTTCGGGTATTCCTTCCATAATACAAATAGACACTTATTGAGGAACCTTTATATCAAGTATCACATCCGTGCACTCAAGGAATGGGATTTTTTCATACAAACTAAAACATCATATATTTCCCGTTCCCGTGGGAATTTAGGGAATTCCTTTCATAACACAACCAGCCACACATTGAAAAACCTTTAAACCAAGTTTCACATCGGTGCACTGAAGGAATAAGATTTTTCATACAAAATACAAAGTCCTATATTTCCCGTTCCCGCGGGAATTGCGGGAATTCCTTCCTTAGTACACTCCTACATCCCCTAAAGAATGTATGTTCCAAATTTCAGCTCTCTACGCCCAGTAGTTACGGCCGTACGTTGTCTGGCAGTCACTCAGTACCTCAGTCACTCCGTCAGTAACGGAACAGTTTTATACATAACTAGCTTTATCCCGCAACTTCGTATGCGCTTAACTACCTCTTAACTCTTGGAAATTTCAGAAACTGTACAACCAGACACCAACTAAAAGAACCTTTATACCAAGTATCACACCCATGCACTCAAGGAATAAGTTTTTTTCATAAAAACTAAATATCATATAATTCCCGTGCCCGTGGGAATTTCGGGAATTTTTTTCGTAGCACAACCAGTCACTCTTTGAAGAACCTTCATGCCAAGTATCACATCCGTACACTCAAGGAATAAGATTTTTCATACAAACTAAAAAGTCCAACCACTTCCCGTGGGAATTTCGGGAATTCCTTTCATAATACAAACAGACACTTATTGAGGAACCTTTATATGAAGTATCACATCCGTGCACTCAAGGGATGGGATTTTTTCATACAAACTAAAACATCATATATTTCCCGTTCCCGTGGGAATTTAGGGAATCCCTTTCAAAACACAACCAGACACACATTGAAAAACCTTTACACCAAGTTTCACATCGGTGCACTCAAGGAATAAGATTTTTCATACAAACTAAAAAGTCCTATATTTCCCGTTCCCGTGGGAATTTCGGGAATTCCTTCCTTAGTGCACCCCTACATTCCCTAAAGAATGTATGTTCCAAATTTCAGCTCTCTACGCCCAGTAGTTACGGCTGTACGTTGTCTGTCAGTCACTCAGTCACTCAGTACCTCAGTACCTCAGTCACTCAGTCAGTAACGGAACAGTTTTATATATATTGATGATAATGATTTGATAATGATTTATTTATTGCAGTATTACAAAGATCCTTAAACCTAAAATCCCTGTAGCCTGTGCTAGTTATACAATAACTGTGTTAAAGGCTACAGTTTTTTTTTTAAACATATATATATATAATATTGATTTAGCCCTATCAACATAGCAAACTTTTCTACTATATACAAACTATCTTTCGGATTTATTATTTAAGTCCCACCTTTTATAAACCCCCAGTTCTTTACCTACCAGGAGCATTTCCTTAGAATTCCTATTCCCATCCCTCCCGTCTATATTTTTACTGTAGTTTAGTTTTTAAGCTATTGCATAGCTTCTATCGCGGGCCTTAAGCGTGGGGACCGAATCCAGAAATTCCGTAACGAAAAAAACCTAACACCACCCACTCACCACCGACCGGCACAGCAGCGGTGATACTTTGATTTCATAACTTTACATGCGGGCTTTAATAAACAATCAGCGCCATCTACTAGGAACTTGTGGAACTTCATATTAGATCAAACATAACTGCATTATTAATAAAATAAATCTATATCTATATACTTATAATAAATCTGTAGAGAGGTCAATTCTGTACATGAAATATATTTTCAAAATAACTATCAGGGGGTGATTAGTGATCGATACTGATGCCAAAAATGAAACCAGTAAAATTTTTGTCTGTCTGTCTGTCTGTATGTTCCTTATAGAAACAAAAACTACTCGACGGATTTTAACGAAACTTGGTAAAATTATTCTTCATACTCCTGGGCAGGTTATAGTATACTTATTATCACGCTACAATCAATAGGAGCAGAGCAGTGAAAGGAAATATTGGAAAAACGGGATAAGTTACTTCATTTTTTAAGCTTCCGTCGCGTGTGCAGCCTTAATGGTTAAAACTACATAGAAATCATGTATGACAGAAATATTCTTCATAAAATTATATAAAAAATATCCCACTAGAAATCAAGGTTTTGTTTATTTCATGATCCTTTCTGCCTCTTGGAAGTCAGAAACCGTAAATTTCTTCGGAATAAAAAGTAACGTATGTGTTAACTACTATACCAAATTACATTAATATTGGCTTAGCCGTTTGGCAGTGAAAAGCAGCCATACATAACTATAGGTAGTATTGTATGTACACTGATAATGGTTGGATGGATGGATTTTTGCTATTCTTTCACGCAAAAACTACTTAGATTTACCTAGAATAACAATACGCTAAGTATAATTAATGGAGATATTGCATGAATTAAGTAAAATTGAAGGCATTAAATAAAACACTTTTTAACCGGATTAATGGCGTATAATTTATATTTTACATTTTAACTCGACGTTTCGGTGTCTTTAAAGACCCCGTGGTCACGAGCGACTGTTAAAATTTAAAATGAAAATATACGCGATAAATCCGTTTAAAAAGTGTTTTATTTAATAGTCATACATAATAGTCATCGCGAAAACTTAAGACAATATTAAAATTTAAGGCACTTTGGCACCCGATTTGTTTATAACGCTATGTGCCTTTGTAATATACGTACCTAATAGGTAGTTACCTACCTATGTTTGTGGTTAGAAGTTATACATATTATATGGGCGAAGATTCTTCATTTTTATTTTTGTTATTAAAGATAGTTAGGACTTTGGAGAAGAAAATAACCTACTCGAAATACTAATTCAATACAGACCAAGTCGCGGGCATCATCTATGTAATATACCTACCTACCCATACTTTTTCACAAAACCTAGGTGAAACTGCGGATCACTGCTTTGTTGTAACAGTTTTTGAAGTAATTCTGTCTGTTTATCTATCAGTAACGCTTTCACAGCTAAACTACTGAGTCGACTTTGACGAAATTTAGAATAAGGTAAGTTTTAACTTCAAGGAGGATATAATAATAGTATTTATCCAACTCTAATAAACGGTATCCACGCGGACGAAGTCGCGGGTCACAGCTAGTAAATAATTATAATTGCATAAGTTGATAAAAAATGCTATGCAATAGCTTCACCGCGGCAGTCTCCGAGTGCCACACGTCTTTTTTTTCTGGCTATCTAAAATCTTTCACATCTAAACTACCTACTAATGCCACGTTTCAATATCAAAAAAACTGTTCGTTCGTTGGTTCCATGCTGGACTGGGAGCACAAAAATCATAGAATGTACCGGGTGCTTCTCTTCCCTGGCATACTGTAAGAGTAATTTAAGTTATAGAGGTTTTATTGGCGTTTTTGTGGGCAAGAGGCTGCCCCCCTGTCACTGCAATATTCTTTCGTCATCATAAGGTTTTATAACCTCAGGTGTTCTGCCTATACTACGAGAAAACAAAGCCTTTACTTACGAAAATTATGTTTTTGTACCTAATTGTATGTTTAAAGTTGTCATAAAGTTTTCTTCATTTGAGCTCGTAGTTATTAATATCAATATTTTAAATAAAATTAATCCTATGGAAGGTACCTTCCATAAGGTACCCCTATCACTGCAAGTCTCTCTCCATCATTTTAATACCTCCAATTTTGTCAAACGTGACATCAGATGGTTTTATAACCTCTGGTGTTCTGCCTACCCCATTAGGGATACAGGCGTGCCGTTATGTATGTATGTAATTAATCCTATATTTGTAGGCCGACAGTCTGGCCGCGGTTGCCAGTAAACGCTGGATGAGGGCGGCGTGGGACCCAGCGACGCGAGACGTGGAGAATCTTTTTTTTTTTAAATCTTTATTTTAATGAACGAAGGTTTGGTCAAACATGACCATGTCACCTGTGGAGAATCTTGGAGGCGGCCTATGTCCAGCAGTGGGCATCTTTTGGCTAATGAAATTGATATTATTCTCTACTCCAAGAGTTAGACTATGAAATGCAAAAAATATTCAAATCTAACTGATACTTTATGAGATACTACAGTTTGGAACCCTCAATACAGTATATACATTGACCGGTTACAAAATATACAAATAAATTTATTAAATGCTTGAAATACAGAATCCATGGTATTGATGACGATTTGAACGTTGTGCCCCTGAATGTAAGAAGGATTGAAAAGGATCAGTTATTTTTGTATAAATTACTGAATAATAAAATTGATTCCCACTATTTAACTAGTAACTTGAATTTTGAGTGTAGTAGGCTTAATTCTAGGAGAAAGCACTTGTTTTACATAGCTTCAAGCAAAACTAACTATGCTAGTAATGTGTTTAAAAAGAGATCATTTTAATTTCAGTTTAATGAAATTTAAGAGAGAATTGCAAAAAAAACTATGAGTGTTTTAAGAATTTTTTTTTAAATGTAAATTTTGTCCTAAAAAAAACTTACCTGTTTGTGCTACTATAGTAAAAAAAAAAAAATTATGTTCCAGTATCCCAAATGTTTTTAATTCTTAAATGTATTACCAAATAGTGGAAACTTCACTGGTTTATGTTATACATATATTTATTTTGGTTGCCTGGAAGAAATCGCTTAAAGCGACAAGGCCGCCGAAATTGTCATCTGTCTTATTATTATTTTTTTGTAATCATTATTTTTAAGTTTCATGGCAATAAAGAGTTTTTATTATTATTATTTATTTAAAACATTAAGTGTACTCGGTGCTAGGTAAGCACCGGCATAAAAGTATTATTATTATGTAATTAGTAATAGTATATTATGTAACAAGTGAGCAACGCTCACGAGTGACATACGACGTTTTTCAACACACTTGTGAGTTAAAGACAGACCTACCTACTTGGTCATAAAATTTATTTGAAGCAGCTGTTAGCTGCTGCGCGTCAGTAGCCCTGTCCCATTACACGTACACACGCTATTGTTGCTTGGAGGCGCCGCACGCCGCTGCTGCTGCACGTGGCCGCGCGCCGCCTGTACGCGCGCGCTCATATATTTAATGTATAACCCGGATCAATAAAATATGCTCTGTTTACTCGCATGTAATTTGCACTAAGGTACAATTCAACTTTGTAGGATTCATTATATTATGCACTAGGGTATAATATATTATACACGCGTGACTTATAGCCCAGTTTATAGTTCTAAATTCAATAGAATAAGGCTCACTTTACGAGCAAGTGTGTTGAAATAAGTATTTTTATAACTGTTTATTACCCAGATAAAGAGAAAAAAATACAGAAGCCAGCAAATCAAATTTCCCCAACCAATTTTCAATTTGATATCGAGGACATAGATTTAATATTTTTACTTTTTACTTACTTTTATTTCACCGTATTGAAACATATTTTTTTCAAAAGTTTCAAATTCAAAAAGTGTTCAATCGATTTTAAGGAAATTTATATGGGACCACCTCTGAGCAATATTTAAAATCTATTTACAATTGTCCGTGAAATTGTGTAACAAAACACAAAAAAACATACACACGGATTAAGAACCTCCTTCTTTTATATTGTAAGGATAGGACGTTTGTCTTCCATGCCACCTGATGGAAAGTGCGCAAGAAGACTATGGTGTTACACGTCCATCCACGAGAAACCTATTCACTCGACACATAAAAGTTCCAGGACTGTAGTGTTCAGGAAGAACGCAGGCAGATTGTTCCACACCTTGGCAATCCGTACCAAAAAGGAACTATCGAAGCGTTTTGTTAGACTTCTTGGGAGATCCACTATATAGGGATGGAAGTTCTGTCTGCGTCTGGTAGTCCGGTGGTAAAAAGGCGTGGGTTCAATTTGGTCAAAAAGAGCACTCCTTTTGACCAAACTCCTCCTCCTTTTGGAAGTCGGTTGAAATATAGTAAATATTCCGTGTGTAAAGTATACGCATTTGTTGAAGACCTGACAGCTTAGAAACTTATATCCATCGAAACTATTGCATCATCATCATCATCATCACAACTCTTTGTAATGAGCCCACTGCAGGGCATGAGTCTCTCCCCATAATCCACCAAGCTGGCCCAGTGCTGGGTGGTGGATGCCAGAACTTTTAGGGCGCCTTTATGACTTCTGACAAACCCTAACGACTACTGTATACAAGTATACAGCACCCGGGACCGACTGCTTAACGTGCCCTCCGAAGCACGGAAGTCGTCGTGCCATATGAATGGTCGGCGGTCACCCATCCAAGTACCGACCGCGCCGAACGTTGCTTAACCTGTGATATCGTATGATATACACAGTGACCACGGCGCCACGACGACTTCGTGGCGCCGTGGAAATTAACCGTGTATATTGCATATACAGGGTTAATTTGTAGTCACCGGCCAATTTTTTTTACACAATAAGTATCATTTATAGAAACGAATTTGCGAAAAAAAAAAAAATTTTTTTTTACAAGGAAATTAATTTATCCGCTAACATATTAACCAAGGCATGGTCACTCTAAATTACCATTAAAGTAAAGATGACTACGCGCTACTATACACATTTTGTAGTAATACGTCGTAGTAGGTATGTTCATCAACAGCGACTATTTTTTTAAAAGTTTGTGGTTCCATATCTTTATTTTTTTGTACTGAGCTATACTAAAACAAATATGTAGGTACGTTTATATCGTATCAAAGAAACATTTAAATTTGGCTGGTGACGAAAAATCAGCCCTGTATAATATTAGTACGATAGTAAGATTACAGGGCACATAGCTCGCAGAAAAGATGGCCGTTGGGGCAGAAAGTTCTCGAGTGGCGGCCACGTACTGGGTGGGAGACGCAGCGTAGGCAGGCCCCCCGCAAGATGGACCGACGACCTGGTCAAAGTCGCCGGTAAACGCTGGATGAGGGGGGCGCGGGACCGAGCATAGTGGAAAACCTTGGAGGAGGCCTATGTCCAGCAGTGGATGATGATGATAAGTAAGATTATACTTAGATTTAAAATGTCAAAAAGAAAATACATGAAATATGTGCCCATAAAATAAAGTATTGCCAATAATATAATATTCTAGTATTTAAGGCTTTAAGCACAGTTTCTACGAATATTTTATACCTAAATTTTCCATCTGAAAGGAGCTTTAGTAGAGCAAATACATGAGATTAAATTTTATTTAATATTCGTGGTACCGAGAAGTACGTCGATTGCGGAAGTAATTTATTTCCAGGACGAATCATTTAATTTTACTAATATACAGGGTTGATTTTTAGTCACCGGCCAATTTTTTTACCATAAATGATACGTAATCATTTATAGAAACCAAAAAAAAGGAAGGTATTTTTTACAAGAGCATATTATTTTTTGTACTGAGTGATTAATTAATATTAATGTACATAGGTTTATATTGTATCAAAGAAAATAAAATTTTAATTTGGCCGGCGACTAAAAAACAACCCTTTACTGTAACCTGAACCGTAAGCGCCAAATACATACAAAATATATAATATTCAAAATGCAATATCTTTTTTACTCAGGAATGAATTCCGGATAGTCTAATCTGCAGTGCGATCACAGAACTTTATCGAATCGTATATTAACGATGTTTACGAATGCTCGTATAGTATGGAGTCGGTTGCAAGTTTTGAGTAACATTGTAATTTTTTATTTTACAGATATTATGAGTACAACATGTTTACAAACATTCAAAATTAACAAGGCACACATTTATTTAAGCTGGCCTTGCGGAAATGGATAGATTTCAATTTTTTCTTAATAACCGTCTTTAAACTATACGAACATTCGTTAACAAACGATTCGATAAAGTTCTGTGATCGCACTGTTGTTTTTGTTTGTTAAACGCCACAAAATAACGTCTGCCAGTGTTCTTTAGGTTCTTCCTAATCCAAAAATATTCGATGCCCTTGCACACCTACCATCAATCACGCGAGATTTTCGCTCATGATTTTTTTATGTACGATATGATTAACGTTCTGTCTTCTCCATCCAACAGTTAACAAACTACTTTCCATTATTCTTTACTGAATAATAACGCACAAACAAACATTGGAGGCAATACAGGATTGCGTGTAAATTAAATACTGAAAAATTCACAAGGTGCGACCTTTCTCCTCGTGTTGGTAGAAAGTATACTTTGGGTGAATCGTCAAGTGTTCTTATTAAACTGTCTTTAATCCTACTTGGCCTTGTCAACTTTGATATCTTTTATATAACTTACTAGCTGACCCGGCAAACGTTGTTTTGCCATATACATAAAAAAAAATTAAAAAATTGATGTTGGCCGATTCTCATAGATACCGGATACGCACAAAAAATTTCATCAAAATCGGTCAAGCCGTTTCGGATGAGTATGGCAACGAAAACTGTGACACGAGAATTTTATATATTAGATAATAAAGATATAAATGTAGAAAAACACTAATCTCTAAAATACAGGTAGTTTATAATTTGTTTCGGGATCAGAAGTATTAATAAGAATGTGTCTCTTTGTTAATAATTTACTCTGAAAAAATAGTTGTTGACTGTATATTTCTGTACTCAAACGAGCCATGCTTCAATGCAGTCGAAAATTCCTCACATAAAAGTACATTTTACTTAAAAACTGGCACTATTGGGGACGGAAACAAGTATTAAACAAGAATAAAAAACATCTTGATCTTCTGACATCCACCACCCAGCACTGGGCCAGCTTGGTAGATTATGGCCTATACCTCCTCGTCACCCAGGGGAGAGACTCATAGCCTTGCAGTGGGCTCATTACAAAGAGTTGTGATGATGATGATGATGATGATCCAAGGGCGGTAGTGCTATTCTGAGCCGATATTTGCATGAAATTTTTTTCCATGCTGGACTGGGAGCAAAGGAAAAACATAGAAGTGGGCGACAGGCTGACCCCCTGTCACCGCAACAGTTTCCCTCCACCATTATCAAACGTGACAATCAGATGGTATTATAACCTTTAGCGTTCTGGCTGCCACAAAAGGGATATAGGCGTGAAGTTATGTATGTATGTAAATTCGATATTAAGGCGCGTAGTGTCATCAACGGCCTTGGGCACTCAGGCGTGGCTTAATGCTTACCGCTCCGCAACCCGCGCTTCCCCCGCACCAAAACATCGCAAGCGCTTGCCTGGCAGAACTGTGTTTGCGGCGCGTTAGTAACCGTTTGGTGAAGGGGTTACATTACTTGCGTATGGCGTAATTGTGTACGTGAACATTTTTGTTTTTTTTTTTTTTATGGTCTTGTGTACAATAAATAATTATAAAAAAATATTTCTTACAATCATACCACATTATCTCGCCTAATCATTAAGAGCTTATGCTATGGATACTAGATAACGGATAAAATAAAGAGGATCATTTATTTGGGCCTTTTCTAAAAGTGCCAGCCAACAAAAAAGGTGTTCGTGTCGTTAGAGCTTATGGGATAGAACATTAGTTAATATGGAACTAAAGTTGTGGGATCATTCTATGTCAAGTTATACAAGTTCAATGATTTTGTCATATGTGGATGTATAAAAAGTGATAAAAATATATAAAGTAATTAAAGATTTATTGCATAATTGCTGAGTTATAGGCCTTCAAAAACTACCATTTCACGTCTCTACGCGCCTTAACGTACTCTTTTCTGATTCACTTTATTCGATCGTCTTATACACGCCTCCGCACTTACGTATTTATTGCAACTGTGTGATAACGTTACCATTACGAAATACAGATCCGATGTTGCCGTCGGGTGTGACTGGATTGTATTGTATTGTATTTATAATTAATTGTAGACTTGCTCATTAAATGGAATCTTCAGGACTGGTGGCCTTTAAAAAATCAGAAAAATGCTGTTTAAACGCCCTTTTTTTCTAAAGCTAGGATCGTAGTATTATTTATTTATTTACACTTTATTGTTAACCTTATATTATGAAAATTACAATACATTCAAAGTGACTGCGATTGCACAATTGGCGGTCTTATCAATTGGGGCAGCGATTTCTACCAGAGAACCATGATAAACAATAAACTATACAATAAACTATACTCATATTCTTTCTCTAGTCTACCGTATTCTGTACGACAAAGCGATACCAGTGTATCTTAAAGACCGCTTAGCCTACCGGTGCAACAATAACGACCGTAACTTGCGCTCTTCATCTAATTTACTCCTTGCGACGCCTTCGCATTCCTCCACATTTTTAAGTAAGTCATTTTTTGTCCGATCAGTGTCGTTATGGAATGAATTGCTGATTGAAATCCGTCTAGCACGCACGCCACGAATTTTTAAACGATTGCTTAAACGACATTACCAGGTGAAACACTGTTAATCTTAACTATCTATATATATTTATTTTATATCGGTTGTATTATATATGTATGTATGTATATATTTATTTATTAACATTCATGCTATCATTATTTATGTATGTAATTATTAGTAATTAGTTTATTTATTATTAGCCGTGTATCCCATCCACCTTAATGTAGGTTGCCTGGCAGAAATCGCTCACCAGCGATAAGGCCACCTTTGTACAATAGTTTTTTTGTAAAATTTAATTAAGTTTTCCTATGTTACCATGTTGGTGTACAATAAAGAGTTTATTAATTAATTAATTATTAATTAAACTAAACCAATATAATAGCACTGAGTTTAGTGTAATTGCTCTGAAGCAATCTCTTCCAGGCAACTTCAAAAACAATTCTTTGATCTCATCGTCTGTTCCTATGCGGTACCTAAGAGACTTTGGTCAAATATGTGCTTAGGATAAAGCGATGAGCATGTTAATTATTTAATAATAATAATATAATTAATGATCTTCCATGCTGGACTGAGAGCAAGAAAAACCATAGTATGTACCAGTTGCTTCTCTTCCTGGGAATACTGTAAAAGTCAGCTTAGGAACAGAGGTATAAGCGGCTTTTTTTTGTGGGCG
This sequence comes from Stenoptilia bipunctidactyla, assembly GCA_944452665.1. Taxonomy (NCBI): domain Eukaryota; kingdom Metazoa; phylum Arthropoda; class Insecta; order Lepidoptera; family Pterophoridae; genus Stenoptilia; species Stenoptilia bipunctidactyla. Next base: position 130,067 of record CALYBW010000015.1, read on the forward strand.
ATAGTCTGACGCCACTGCAATAGTATCAAATTTGTCAAGCGTGACATCAGATATTTTTATAGCTTCTGGTATTCCGCCAACCACGGAATAGTAGTAGTAGTAGTAGACAACACCAAGACATTGGTGTATAATGGGCGATCATTATCTTCATGAGCCGAGAGATGCAAACTTCTCGACGGAGGCCTCCCCCAGGATTCGTCATGTCGTCCAGACCCGCGCCGCCCTCATCTAGCGTTTGACGTTCGTAAAGTGTATAAAAATACTTACTACGATTAAAAAGTTTTCGTTTTCATTTTCCACATAAAGGATCATCATCATCATCACAACTCTTTGTAATGAGCCCACTGCAGGGCATGAGTCTCTCCCCTGGGTGAAGAAGAGGTATAGGCCATAATCCACCAAGCTGGCCCAGTGCTGGGTGGTGGATGCCAGAATTTTTAGGGCGCCTAGATGGATTCTGACAAACCCTAACGAAGTCGTCGTGAGATATGAATGGTCGGCGGTCACCCATCCAAGTACCGACCGCGCCGAACGTTGCTTAACACATAAAGGATGATGTCCATAGAACTGACGCCATTCACCATCAGGCGCTGATGGTAAATGGCGTTTTTTAATGGTAGTTTACTAGTTTTCTGGCTTATCTCTACATTTTACAAGAGTTAATGTCCCTGTCTGCCTGTTAGTATGTTCGAGGCATTTTTCGGAACTGTTGAACACATTTTGATCTGCTTTGTATCAGTCTAAGAGTTTTAAGGTTTGTATCAGTTTAAGGTTTTTGCCAAGAAGGTCGTCGATAATATCAATTTGTAAAGACTTAAACCGAAAATACAGCAACTACAGTCCTGGAACTTTTAAGTGTCGAGTGAATAAGTTTCTCGTGGATGAACGTGTAACACCATAGTCTTGGAAGTCAAACGTCGTATCCTTACAATATAAAAAAAAAAAAAACTAATTAAATACAAACTTCACCCTACTGGAGAATATTACTACAGCTAGCATATACCAAAATATAATCGAAAAACTCGATGTATCAATAAACCAGAATCTTCATGTACGAACACCACAACATAAACTTTTTGTTTAACTAAAACCTGACTAAAATTGGAAATAAAAATAATTGTTTTACAACCGAATAGAATTCACCATTACTAGTTACAACGAGGCTACAGCGCATTTTTTTTGTTTTTTTTTGATCCCTAGCTCTGGATGCTGGCATTTAATTGCTTCGACCTTTGACAGAGGTTAAACGAAAGATTTGTGTGGATATTCCTTCATTTTTTTCATGTTGCCTTAACCTATGTTTGACGACCGGCTGGTGTAGTGGTAACATACATTGCCTTCTATGCCAGAAGTCCTGGGTTCGAATCCCGGCGGCGGTGGGTATTTGTGTGATGAAAACAGATATTAGTCGTCAAGTTATGGATGTTTATATGTTTTCAACACACTTGCTCGTAAAGTGAGCGTTATTCTATTGAATTTAGAACTATAAGCTGGGCTAAGAAAACATATTTTATTCGTCCGGGTTATACACAAAATATTTTCAGAAACAACAAAGAGGTTTTATACCACTTCAAATCCATATACATTTTTAAATGTTTGCGCCTTATATTAGTAAAATAAATTTGTATATTAAAAAAATTATTCACAATTTCCAATCATTTGTCATAAAATATTAAAATATTTGCATTTACCACTCCAAATTAAACATTTTCACTTAAAATAGGCTGTATATGCTATACAGACATTGACACATTTGACGGAAAAAAAAACCTACGCGCATGCGCGAGGTTCGGCGCCATTTTTCAATCACAATTCTCAGCTTTGTTATCAAGTGTGTTTGTTATTTTATGACCACGTATGTCTGTCTTTTACTCACAAGTGTGTTGAAAAACGTCGTATGTAACTCGTGAGCGTTGCTAATTACAGTCGAGTCTGTGATTTGAGCCCGAGCCGCAGGCGAGGGCTTAATAATGAGCCGAGAGTTAGTCTTTAAAGTCATGTGATGAAAAAAATATGTCCCATAAATTCGTGAATAACCTATACACGTATAATTGTGATGAAAAGTGTAATATTAGATCTTATAAACAAAAAACACTAACATAGTTTGACATAATCTAAATGGAATGTCCATACAATGCCAACTTTAATTTTAGTAGTATATCGAATTCACTGCATTCCTGCTGAAAACAATAGCCAGGAATTGAGCCAGAGACAGCTCAACACCGAGCCTGGTATTTTATCGAAAAAACCCTGTAATAAATTCAACTGTAATGAATAAAAAATGTTATGAAAACTGACATCGTAGTATTGTCTCATTTTAATTGGTTGATTCGATTGAACCAACAAAACATCGACTTACTTGCATTCTTTTTTTGAAATTCCGTATGTGTGTTATGGAAATTTCAGTCTGTCACCAATTAGCTGGCCTCGTAGAGTTTTTAAATATTCTAATTTGTATTTTAAACAAAAACATGTATAAGGAATACTATTATTTGTTTTTTTGAATTTAAAATCTTAATGATCCTTAAATCAGTTCAATAATATTATATTCATTCAGATCGTCTGTTTCAAGTTAATAAATTGAAATTGAAGAAACCTCAATACTTTTTTTTATTTTCTACCAAATCTGCAAACCCAATACAATACTAAAGATGCGTCCTTTATTTTGACAGTGGTTGCAAATAGGACAGCCTCATCATGAAACATATAAAATTCGGTTAAGAAAATATTTTATATTGCTTATATAAAACATAGTCGCAAGAAAAATCTTTATTTGTAATATTTAGAGTTCATATATGTTGAAAATATCTGAAGGAATGCCTGCGACGAGCGTCCCCAAAATACTCATAGTGCTTGTAGCTGCAGTAGGTACACCCGCTAAACCAGTCTATCGAGAGTGAGAAGGTGATTTGAATTGCTTCACTTTCCTGCTCCATCTTCGGCGGATCGGTGCCGAAGAATTATCCTCCCGGCAAGGCCCCGCCGCGTCGTGGCCTCCTTCTGAGACATTATGTCCTCAAAGAAGGAGATAATGGCCGCCTAAGCTTCTCAACTTCCCAACATGGCCTAAAAAGAACCTCACTGGGAAACGAGAGGTCCACCCCGAAGACAGATGTCTACCCGTATTGCGGCTGACCCCACGCCGGTCATACGGCTAAGGTGTGCTGCACCGTGTTATCGGCCACCTCATAATAGTGCTATTCTATTGTCACTTACCAGCAGGCGACCTTTTGCATGAAGTGACCAAAACACTCATGTCCAACAAAACAAGTACAAGACGAAGAGCAGAGTTCCTTCGCTGCAGCTACTCCACGAGGACAGGATGGATCGCGTTGATCGTCCGAACCCCGTAAGCGGGCGCAGCAAAGGATTCATTCCACTCCTTAGTCGTCCTCCTGGCAATCCTGCGGACTTGCGCCAACTTCTCGGTACAAGGGACCGTGTTCTTTGAGAATCCAATACGAAAATTCACCAAAACAACATGTGAAATTGATATTTCGAATGAAACCTAGCATATTGAGCTCATCAGAACGCAAATTTCCACGTTCCCAATTATTCGCTCACTTCGGCGGAAAAAAAGTACGAATATCGCTAAAACGCGTCTGCAATTAATTCCCAATTAGCAAATGGAATTGTAGTGGAAAAAAACCGTGTTTCTGCATCGCTAATTTTAATTTTGCATTCGGTGCACTGGAAAAACAAGGCTTGTGTTTTTTTTTGTTTTGAATGTAGGGCGGTAGGGCAAGAGTTTGTGTTATTCGGTATGAAAATATTTCTGATCAGTTTCTTTCACCGGTTTCACCGCGTTGTGAGTTATATTTTAAGAGTTGGTACCCTTGGCACCACTTGATGTTTTTTGTTTTGCTTCCTCTTTATTAATTTTATTTTATGGACACCATTAAATCTACATTTAAATTAATGATGCTTTGTCTATATAAGGCTTAATAACGCTATTATTCCCGTTATTCCACTGGGTGACATTTCCCGTCATCATGAACGCAAATAAGCGAACAAGTTTTATTTGGAAACTACCAAATTGATAAGAAATAATATTTTTGCACTTGATAGTAAAGATCTTGGCCATGTTTTATTCTATACTACAGTACTAATATAATTAATCGGTAGAGTTTGTAGATTTGTTTGAACGTTTTTTTCATATGCTAACAGTCAGATAAAAAAAAAGTATTATCTTCGATAGCATAGTTCTCGGACAAGACTGTTATGGCTACTGTAAAAGTCAGTGTTTCTCTGTTTACACAAGCCATTTTCTCATTATAATACGCTAGTATCTGTCTCAATATATCAAAATAATTTTACCGTGTAAAACTAATCAACCTACTAAGGTACATCCAAGTTCCAAGAACCCCTCACAAACTTTGGCGTTTATTAACTTACTATTGTAAGTACTGGTTGGGTTATCAATAATTTAATGACTCACACAAAATATAATTATTAATAAGTAAACACTTAATACTACTCTGTTGTATTCACCTGCAAACATCGTAAAAATAAATCGATCTAAATCAAAGAATTAAAGATGAGCGCTATCTATTGGCTGCACGTTTAACTAAAACAGTGACATCAATATGTCCTACCGACTCAATAGTAGGCAGCGTAGTTTATAGTCAAAACTAGAGATGGCGCTGTTCTCAGTTTTGCAAAGTTGCGCGAGAGTTTTACTAGATGCCGCTAATAGTTTTACAATTATTTTTGATAGCAGCAATGGCAACGAAAACTCGAGTAGAATATAAAATCTGGAAATTTACATTTTATTCAATAGATACTAGCAATCACACGCAGTTATTTTGACACATACGATTTTTTTACAAAAATTGATCCATAATTACAAATAGATGTAATAGGTAACAAAGAGATGTTCATTGGAATGTAAAGAAGACAAAGTCAAATCCGATATTTGGTTTCTGAGATTAGCGCGTTGAAAAATTTGATACAATCAGCATCAAAACTTGATAAACACATTGAAATTTTGAAAATCGTTATTCACCATATTGTGTGCCTAATAACGACTAATATTTTAAGTATAGGCGTACGGGAGCCGCTACTCCAAGATTATCTGGAAGAAATCACGTCCCTTATTTGGCATATTACGACTTGGGTAGACGACCTCCGCGGCACAGTCACAGTACAGATATCTACAGTAATTCAACTCGGCCGCATCTTTGTAATAAATGCCTACAGCGCCGCGGTCCTTTCACATGCGATAGGGCTGCCCGCCTTCAGCATTTAAATAACATTTATCTACTTTGTGTTTACTTCCATTTAGTTTTGTGATTGTAAATATACTTTCTTTAAATAAAACACTTTTTAACCGGATTTCGGTTAAAAAGTGTTTTATTTAATAGAAAATATTATACTTTCTTTATATAAACAAATAAAGCAAGTTGTAAATTGAATAGGAAGTGTCCAACAAAAATACGTTTTGTGTAAAAAACCATGTACGTTTGAATAACAAATCGGTATAAATTAGCGACTGAAAAATACTGGCGCCTCGACTGAGACGCACAAAAAGATGTATTTTGAAATTTTAAAGTATAAAGAATCCGCATATTAACGTAAAGCTCAATCAAAAATTCTTTCGGTATGCAGACACTCGCAACTGGCCGCATGCCAAGCGCATGCCGAGATCGAGCCGCGTAGGTATAGCTCGCGTTTCGTCCGTTTGTATGAAGTTGAATTACTCTCGATATCTGTACTGTGGCACAGTGGTGTAAGACACTAGCACGTAAATCGCGAGGTCACGGGTTCGATCCCCGCATGCAAGAAAAGGAAAATGCTCTGGGTCTGGGTTTTTATTTATACCTATGCAATTTCATATGGGTTTAATATATTCTAGGTTTGCCCAGTTCTCTACAAGGTATCCCATATCACGCTTTGCTTGGTTAGGCGCACTGTGGTTCGTGTGATTGTCTGGGGAGTTTACCTTTCAAATTTATTAAATAGCTTTATACGGTTATGAACGTATAAAATAGATGAATCCCGTGGCCTCTCCCACATGAATTCCTCTCCCGTATGAATATCATACTAAATAATTATGATTACATAATTTGCATTGTACATGCGTCAATTTTTTAAGGAAATAAAATACTGCTGCACATATACTTCTGAGAACAGCGTGCATATAGTGTTTAAATGCATTTTGTTACACCATATTACAGTTAGTGAGTCTCTGAAGAATCTACATCTCAATGTCAAAGCAACACATAAATGCATTACAATTTTCATTATATTTAGACAATTTATTTGTCAGACATAACTTCTAATTCATATTTTTTGTATTTTCCACTCTTTTCTCTAATCACGTGCAAAATTCTGTCTATACTTACCCATCTGTTTTACAATAAAAGCGAAACAGCAATGCGAGCACAGAACTTTTTCAACTCATATGTTTTCGAATAGTATAGAGACGGTTTGTTAGCAATAATTGAAATCTATGTGTGCCTTTTTAATTTTGAATGTTTGTAAACATGTTGTATTCTTAAATAACTGTAAAATAAAAAATTACAATATTACTAAAAACTTGCAAGTCTTGCAACCGACTCCATACTATACGAACATTCGTAAACATACGAGTCGACAAAGTTCTGTGCTCGCAGTGCAGCCATGCCTCAATGCTATAAAAAGACCTTTATTTTTAAGCTATTGCATAGCTTCTATCGCGGGCCTTGAGCGTGGGGACCGAATCCAGAAATTCCGTAACGAAAAAAACCTAACATCCACCAATCCGACCGGCACAGTGGTGATACTTTGATTTCATAACTTTACATGCGGGCTTTAATAAACAATCAGCGCCATCTACTTGTGGAACTTCATATTAGATCAAACATTACTGCATTAATAAAATAAATAAATGATTATAATTGCATAAGCTTTACCGCGGCAGTCTTCGAGTACCACACGTCTTTTTTTCTGCAAGCTATTTATTTATAATCGTAATTTATCGTTAAGTAATAGTTACAAACTTAACGTATCTTAGCCACTTTATTTTAATATGGACAAGCTTATAAATAAGCTAAATTACAGTCATAACTTTTACACGCAGACAAATTTATTTACTCACACATATCACTATACATCTTAAATTAATTGAATACAATTTAATCTTTTTTACGACTAGCATCCGCTTGCGAGTTTGTCTCCTATATTTTTGAATATATTTCTTTAATATTAAACATTTATTCATAAGTAATAAGGTAGTTTAAAAGAACTTATTATTTTAGTGTGGCATTGTAACCAAACGTCTTGGGTCTGCTGAAAAATAATTGTTTTGGAAATAAGCGGTACCTTTGAACTTACTTCTTGTTATTTGTTAAATAAAAAAACTTAAAAGTTTGTGAGAATGGAGAAGTATTAATGCATGCAAGGGTGCGTACAGACTATGTAACATATAACATACATTACCTAACATTATTGAACACACACCCTTTTTCCATCAGACGCAGACAGAACTTCCATTACTTTGTATGTTCAGATAATGCAATATTTCAGGAAGAACCAGTTCCTCTTGCTTCCATGCTGGACTGGGAGCAAAGGAAAAACATAGAATGTCCCAGCTGCTTCTCTTCCCTTGCTTAATGTAAAAGTCAGTTGAGGAAAAAAGGTTTTGTTTGAGGTTTATTTGTGGGCAATAAGCTGACCCCCTGTCACTGCAGTAGTCTCTCTCCACCATTATAATGCCTCCAATTTTGTCGATCGTGACATCAGATGGTTTTATTACCCTGGGTGTTCTGCCTACCCCATAAGGGATACAGGCGTGAAGTTATGTATGTATGATCCAGTTCCTTTCTGAGCACGAGTGCTGTCATTTTGGAAATAACCTTCACTTACCATCAGTAGAGATTGAGCGGGCTTAGTTACCGCTTAAAAAAGTCAAATAGTGTGACAGAGACAGAGTTAATAACATACATCCAATAATAGCTAAAGAAACAAAGGACTCGCCATTAAAGTCGTTACTTTTAAATATACGGGCGTCTCTTTTTAACTCAAGAGTGTAATCGTACGTAAAAAAGGTGAACATTAGTTTTATCTTTGCCTTAAATGACAACAATGCGGCCAGTCGCCATGTTACGACACAGTCAACAACAAGTATGTTAGTTGTCATAACGACTTGCTTTTTGCAAATTTTGATGAAAATTTAAGTGTTTTTATGTGAAATCGTTGTTGTTTATAGTGCAGAACTTTGCAAATTACTACCAGTACTGTGGTTAGATGCAGTGTGTTAGGCTGCCCCAAGAAAAGCTATGAGCACTACGGCAAGCCGCCATCTTTGTTTTTGACTAAACAGACACGTTTTTTCGTAGCTATGTAATGTACTCTTTTTTCCTATTGTCGATGCATACATCGAAGCAAACACACACTCTTTCACATCGATAACATTACTAAGATTAAAAAACAATAAATAGTATCGTAACTTTAGCAAATTTTCTCACATAACCATCGAAGTCGGTGCACAAATTTATTTTTATTAGCGCAAGTCGAAAGAACGGAAGTCGGCTTTTTTTCTTTATCTGATCAATAAAACTTGTTCATTGGTTGATTTTAAAGAGGTTTAAGTTATAAGGTGTTTGAGAGAAAAGTTTTATTGTGTAGCTTTACCTTCATATTTTAAAATTGTATTCTTTAGAGTTACACCGTTCTGTAGGTTAGATAAGTGCTAAAGACGAATTTAAATCATATCAAGGTTATTTAAATAATAATAAAATAAATAAAATCCCCATACATTCACACCAACTACATGGCCGCAAAGTAAGTATAGCTTGTGTTATGGGATACCATTTAGCGAACTAGGGGGGAACCTAGAATATAAATACATAAATAGATAAACACCCAGACACGGAACATTTTTTTTTTATGGTTCCGTGCGGGGATCGAACCCGCAACCACTGGCGTCTGAGGCAGATAGGTTTACCCCAACGCCAAAGCGGTCGTCAAAATTAAACTAAGTGGACAAAGTTCTTTTAAAATTATCGCAGCTACGTGCAATTTGATCCGCGCATATTTTAACCCTATAAGAATTTGCTTATTAAAATTAAAAAAGCTAGGCTATCAATTTTGCAAATAAACCATTTCAAATCCGATTCTTCGTTTCCCAGTTTAGCGCGTCAAAACGAACAACAAAACTTTATGCTTTATTATATCATTAAATATTTAAATCAACTTAAATAAGCATACAATTGTTACTAGATATCTGATATGCACGAACTTCTCTACCTAAAAACCGACCATACAAAAATTTCGTAACCGAACGAATTATGAATGAACTTGCGTTATGAATGAAATTACGTTGCACAGATTACTCGAGGTCAAGTAGCTGTAGTAATCTGTATTGCATAATGCGACTAGCGACCTCTATTGAGAAATGTTAAGCAGTCTATGCCTTGGACGTGACTCGGTAAAACCAGTCGTTTGCGCGACTCGAATTATGAATGGAGAGGGAACGGAACGTAGCTTGGTTGGCCTCAATTGCACTTATGGATTTTTTTAAGTAAAGATCAATAATTATTTTTATATGGTTATTGAAACGGATTTTTAGAAGTACATATATGAACTTATTGAAAATGAGATGAGAAATTAACTTAAATAAAGATCCAATTAGTGGTAATATCTGGGTTCGTCACAGAAAATATCCAGCCATTGGTATTTAAACCCAGGATTCAAGATAGAAAGCATCGCTCATTTCTTTGGTCGATTGTCTGTAGAAAGACAAAAGATCATTAAGAGGGAGTTTAGTGAGTAGAAGTCTCACACTGTCTGGGATCATCTGGCCGGAGATCTATCCCCTGGCAAGTGCCCTTTCGTACTTCTGATGTATTTTTCTCCTCTCCTCAGTGAGCACTCGTACGGTCAATAGGCCTGCGGGTATTCTGAGTCTTCTCTGGCGGAAAAACAAAAATAGAAAGCAATATTCATCGCCTTTTTTTATTTATTTTCAGTTCCTAATATTTCGGTACGGTGGCAAGCGACATGATTACGATAAATAAAATTCATGGTAACTAAATATTCCGTTAATAAAAATAATTAATTTTGTTTACCGTTAGTCCCAATAGACACTAAACGGTGTAAATGCGTCCCAGCTACGTCCATTCACAACCACTTACTAAATAACTATACTTTAAACAAGTAAGTATAATGACAACATATTGTAAATTGGTTATCTTGTTACAAATTAGTCTTAACCTTCCGTGGGATAGGCTTTAGTGCATATGCGTAAGGATATAGGGGTGACCCATCACCCCTGTACCTTTTTTCGAACTAAAACATATTTGTACGAAAAATAATGCTTAATTTTTAATTATACAACGTGTAAAAAAAAGGAGAGATAAAACTTAAGGGTTAGCTTCTGTATACCATACGTAGAATATACAGTAAAAAATTAGCATAATCAGTGCTGGTAAAGACTTTCATACAAATTTATTTGATTATTTTACAACAAAATTTATTGACAACCCTAGTCAACCTAATAAGCTAAAACAAGACTTGTGCCGCATTCAGTGACCCTGTCTTAATTACCCATCACTTTATTTTTACGCCATCTGTTAACGAATAGATTTCATGAAAAGCTAACAACTGTTTTTAGGGTTGATACTTAGATATTTTGATCAAACTTTGAACTTGTTTTTCGGCGAACCGTAAGGACGACAAATATATGTTACTGTTGCTTATAAACTACATTACCAAACATACAATCCCTTTAAGTATTATCTCTTCATTATGTTACACGTTGTATAAGGTAAAATAGTTCTAAATCAAAGTATGAAAAATAATTTGAATAATGTTGAACATGTATGAATTCAAATATTTAGATTTACTTCAGCTCAGGCAATTAAAATTACGGTGATCGGAACACCCAAGCAAATACAATACATATACAATTTTAACTTTTTTGTAATTTTTTCATGTATTTCCAAGTATTTAACGACTTCATCCTCCGCGAGTTTTTCCAATGAAAAATATTTTTTCCTTTGGTAGCTCTTTGAAAATCAGTGATACATGCTACTTATTTCGTATACTTAGATAAAAGAATACAAAAAAACACAACTACCCTCAGGTAGACGACCGGCTGGTGTAGTGGTAACGTACATTGCCTTCTATGCCAGAGACGGCATAGAAGGATTCGAACCCAGGACGATTTCGAATCCCGGCGGCGGCGGATATTTGTGTGATGAACACAGATATTAACCGTCAAGTCATGGATGTTAATATGTTTATTTAAGTTTATTCTAATAAAAAATAATGTATTTATTCAATATGTATGTTTATAATATTTCTTAAGTATATCAGTTATCTAGTATCCATAACACAAGTTCTTTAAGAAACTTAATTTGGGCTAGATAATGTTGTGTGAGTGTCAGAAATATTTATTATTTATTTAATGTGTAAAAAGTTATCTTAAATTTTTGAATGAGTAGGGTGATACACCCCGCATACTTCCAAAGGTTAATGCGGGTTGTAGAGGTGTAATGGCTGTGCGCCTACTGTAGGAGAGGTTCAGGATTTGATATACAGCCGAAACACAAGGCTTAGAATAGCCCTACAATTCTTGGATAAGCGTGTTATAAAAGGCAAATAATCCACTGCCTTATCACGTAAATATTAGCGATCAGCTATAATGGCGCAGTCATCTCGCCATGGACGCGCGATCCATTGCTTTACAGCGTATTATGTAAGCGACAGCTGTTCAATCGTTCGTTGATCGCAGAATGCATTTATTGCTACGATACTAGCGCCAAAAACAATTTGGTAGCTAAAAAAGAAACTAATAAAATGTGAAACAGATGTTTGCTTTTAAAATTTCGCAGAAAAGTACACACGAAAAGTATGAAAGTCAAAGGGATTATATGCACTTTTAGTACATCGATTGTACGATAGAAGCAGCACAGTCATCGGATTGTAATGGCTTTGTTTTTACTGTAACGTAATACGCATTAGTTATTTTTTAGCAATTCTTGCGCAATTCATGCCATTTTGGGAACACGGTGTTCGTTCCCAATCCCCAGAAAAGGGATGGCAGGCCGCGGCCCACGGCCCGACGGTTGAAACTTTGATAGCGCGATGTAGGAAACTCCGTCGTGTCGTCGTCGTTCTATGGCGCGTCGCTAGATGTCGCTACACCATCGCTTTGCTCTTGCAAGTTACTTGATAAGGCAGCCGAGTGACCCCCGCTTGCTCGTAGGTTCTCGTTAGATTCCGACATGCTAGCGACCACCAACTAAATGTTAACGGTGCGTCGGTGATGTGTTCCGGCAATATTTTATGAAGAGCCAGTTCTTTCCTAAGCCTGTGTACTTCATCAGGTGAGATTGAGATTAAACGGGGGTATAGTTAATAATAAAAAATATTACCATGCTGGACTGGGAGCAAAGAAAAAACAGAGAATGTGCCAGCTGCTTCTCTTCCCGGGCGCGTATTTACAAAAGCTATACCATTAGAGTGAAAGTGCAAACTGAACTGGCTTAGCTTTTATATGACAAAAACTTGCCCAAACTCTAATCCATTCTAGTACAGAAATTGACCGAAGTCGTGTAGACTTTGTGAGATAACTTCAATTGAACATTGCAGCAACAAAAGCTATCCCATTTGATATCGATATTTACCGATCGTTGGCTTCAATTTGATACTTATATGGCAATTGTTCTGATTTTTTAAAGATAGAAATAAAATGTGCATGCATTATGACCATCGTTATTTTGATGACTTAACGTTTGAATTTTGACCATGTCGGGATTGTCCAGGGTTGACTATAATAGCTGACCAGGTATATGGCACTTCGCCGGCCGCTGCCGCGGCACCGCTCGCTTCGCTCGCTCGGCTCGCGCACGTGTATAACTATATGCAACCTAACATGCTCCTCCTCGCTGCGCTCGTCGTCGCACCTAACCGTACTGATTCCGCCTTCCGGTGCGGGAGCCCTTCTCGTCGCTTATCTCTTTCATCGCAATGTATATCAAACAAAGATATACCTACTTTTCATCTTGACAAAAGCTTATCTATTTGAGTGAATATGTATTATACAGCACTAGGTTTTGTCATTGCATTTCTTTGTGGGCGATAGGCTGACACTGAAATATTCTCTCTCCACTATTATAATGAATGAATGAATGAATGATTTATTTAAAAGTAACAAAGACTCAATTTGTTAGTATATAAATGCTTACAGACTATGTTAATAAATAATTAACTAGATACATATACAACTTCAACACAAAATAATTTACAGGCTAATTTACAAAGGCCACTCCTGCACCATTCTCCCCGAAATGGCACAGGAATGCTTTAAATACGTTGAATCTAATCTATTTGAGATCATATATAATGTCTCCAAATTTGTCAAACGTGATATCAGATGGTTTTATGACCGCTGGTGTTCTGTTTATCCCCAATAAAAGATACAGGCGTGAAGCTATGTATGTATGTATTACGAATATTAAAAAAAATGTCCATAAAACAATTTTAAATAGTAATCGAAAGCTATAACTGGGAAAACATTTGCTAGAAAAATTATATCGAAGTTCCAGACAGTTATTTTAGCAAAAATATCATTGAAATATTAGACCGATTCGCTCTCTTAAGCGTTTAATAAGATTTTTCTATGAATCACGGGGCCAAGAGCTATTTGTTGCAATTTTCTTTAGAAAAAAAAATATCAAAACATTTGAAACATTTTTTTTCTTGATAAAGCAATTTCAAGGACTTTATAAAGACAATAAAAAGTTGATTGAAACAGGTGTTATTTGGGCTAATCCATCACAACTACTTACTAAGTATACTTAACCAAGTTATCTCAATATTTAAAATAAAACACTTTTTAAATGGATTTATCGCGTATACATACATACACAACCTCACGCCTGTCTCCCTTTTGGGTAGACAGAGACAAGGGAACACCAATTGCTACAATCCAGACATACAGCTTTGGCTCTTTCCACGCTCATTAATCTTTCATACATGATGGCCAGTTACACGTACTTTTAACTAGGCCCTTTTTAAGAACTTCGCCAATTTGATCGGCGTACGTTCGCCTAAGGCGGCACCTTCCCGACAACACCATCCATTCTTGCTCTGTCTTTCGTAAATCTACTTTCACTCATCCAATCCAAATGTCCAAACCACCGTATCCTTTCAATCTTATTTCCTTAATTTAATGAATATGGTACGTAGTTAAATTATTATGGCACAACTATAGTATAAATTGCTTCAAGACACATTTTTCGCAAAAGTTATTGTCTCGTAGCTAAGTTATGAAAATAGAAGCTTGATCACGTGGCCAAAAAATATTCTTTGGCTGGAATTATTATTTGTTAATATTAATTTTATACCGAGTAAACTTAACCGAAAGTTAAATAATTAATTACGCAACGCATGGTTACGCTAGCGTTGGCAGCGATCCGCATGCCAGCTCACGTGCCGCGGTTGACTCAGTTGTATTAAAAGTAAGTAATAGTAATATTTATTTATAGGGAATTGTAGTGAAAAATTAAATATCTACTTTTATTTCATAATTATAATCAGAATCGAATACAGAGTGCTCTCCTTCAGTATCTAAAATTTGTCACCAGTCACCCTGCGTTAAGACCACTTGCGCTTCCCAGCGCTCGTCCAGCGCACCCCACGCGCCCCAAAACTCGTTTTGCAATTGTTGTTTACAATTTTTAAGCTATTGCATAGCTTCTATCGCGGGCCTTGAGCGTGGGGACCGAATCCAGAAATTCCGTAACGAAAAAAACCTAACACCCCCCACTCCGACCGGCACAGCGGTGATACTTTGATTTCATAACTTTACATGCGGGCTTTAATAAACAATCAGCGCCATTTACTAGGAACTTGTGGAACTTCATATTAGATCAAACATTACTGCATTAATAAAATAAATAAATAATTATAATTGCATAAGTTGATAAAAAATGCTATGCAATAGCTTTACCGCGGCAGTCTCCGAGTGCCACACGTCTTTTTATTTTTATAATTTGATTATTGTTTTACGCACCAATACATCTCTAATTAAAATTATTCGACCTGCCCCGCCCTTGCCCCTAGTCAGATCTGCACCGAACCCGCGCCTACTTGGCTCACGTGATTGATGTGTTGAATATAACGACCACATTGGCGATGGGTCTAACCTATCTGCCTCAGACACCAGTGGTTGCGGGTTCGATTCCCGCACGGAACAAGAAAAAAAATCTTCCGGGACTGGGCTTTCAAATACGTATTTATATTATAGGTTCCCCTTACTTGGCTACATGCTATCTCATAACACAAGCTTTCCTTATTTTGAGGTCATTTAGTTGCTGTAATTGTCTGGGGATTTTATTTTATTTATTTCTACAAAAATAAACTCCTTACTAAAAAATATTTAAAAATTCTCTTCCGCTAAACCTCACAGCACATAATTAATAACATTTTCTTTGTGTTTTTTTTTTCTAAATATGGTAGGTACTTTAATAATGGAGTCATTCAAAAAATATTCCGCGAAGTTTATACAGTTTTTTGACACTTCTTCATTTATGAAAATAAAATATGACATTTATTGTTTTCAGTACTCACACAAAGACAAACATATCAAAAACTTTTAAATACTTATTTCTTTCTTAACAGTTGTATAAAGATAATGTTTTTTTTAATTAATTCATTACTGAATAATTAAATGATAATGTATAGTGTAGAATTTCTATTCATGGCTCAAGGCAGTCATTTGGCCAAATCTTTCGGTTAAGTTTACTCAGTAAATCTATTCTATATATATACTTATAATAAATCTGTAGAGAGGTCAATTCTGTACATGAAATATATTTTCAAAATAACTATCAGGGGGTGATTAGTGATCGATACTGATGACAAAAACGCAATCAGTAAAATTTTTGTCTGTCTGTCTGTCTGTATGTTCCTTATAGAAACAAAAACTACTTGACGGATTTTAACGAAACTTGGTAAAATTATTCTTCATACTCCTGGGCAGGTTATAGTATACTTATTATCACGCTACAATCAATAAGAGCAGAGCAATGAACGAAAATGTTGGAAAAACGGGAGAAGTTACTTCATTTTTTAAGCTTCCGTCGCGTGTGCAGCCTTAATGGTTAAAGCTACATAGAAATCATGTATGACAGGAATATTCTTCATAAAATTATATAAAAAATATCCCACAACAGTATATGTCTATATTTTATGGTTGACTCACAATAACACGTGTAAATCCCGATAGCTTAGCAGTTCGGAGCTTTCTGATTATATTTGTTTCCTCTTACGTTTATAATACTCTCACTCATCCCTAATTAAAAAAAATTATTACCTTTTCAATAAAAAAATAATCATGGAAATCGGTATAGAAACACCAAACTTATACATAAATTCGCTAATAACCCATCGCGCGTGAATACTGAATGATATAGGGATTATTTTTGCGTAACGGTTGCCGCGCTCGACGCGGCTCGCGGCGGTAGGGTATAAAAAGGCGGGAGGCGAGCGCAAGCTTTTGCGCGATTTAATATAGGTAGGTACAGAAGGAACAAGCGTTAGATTACCTGTCAAATTTCCCCAACCAATTTTAACTTATAATCGAGGGCATAGAGTTCAAATTCAAGTAAAAAATTTTGACAGATTTGTAACGCTTGATGTACCTACTGCCTTCTGTACATACAGAGATAAAATGGAAATCAAGGTTTTGTTTATTTCATGATCGTTTCTGCCTCTTGGAAGTCAGAAACCGTAGATTTCTTCGGAATAAAAAGTAACGTATGTGTTAACTAAAATATATACCAAATTACATTATTATTGGCTTAGCCGTTTGGCAGTGAAAAGCAGCCATACATAACTATAGGTAGAAATTGTATGTTCACTGATAATGGCTGGATGGATGGATTTTTGCTATTCTTTCACGCAAAAACTACTTAGCTTTACCTAGAATAACAATAAGCTAAGTATAATTAATGAAGATATTGCATGAATTAAGTAAAATTGAAGGCATTAAATAAAACACTTTATCCAACTCTAATAAACGGTATCCACGCGGACGAAGTCGCGGGTCACAGCTAGTAATTAATACTTATTTTTTATTATATTTTTTCATGTATGATCTCAAACTATCACGTAAGCGAATTTCAAAAGAGACCCACCAGTCACTCTATTTAAAAGATCACAAAAACTTACCCATACAATTTTAGAAAAGTGAAATCAAAGTTGAAATCTTTATTTAGTAACTTTTATTTTTTGGCTTCACAAACATAATAATAATAAAATAAAGTTCATCCTCAATATCAATAGCTTTACTCCCATCTATCAATCTAGTATACGCAAAGGGCAAAGGGAATATGTCTCTAAAATATATTTTTGATATTGAGTCGGATTTATAACAATTACAAAGGATAGATATTTCTTACCCTCATGCCGTCATTTATGTAAGCCAAATTCGATATTCGTCAATATTTTCTCCTTCATTATTAGAAATTACACATTGTTACAGCGACTTATCGGAGAGTAAATAAATGTAGATCCACTGCAAAAAAATATGTAAAATACACCTCTATGGACCCTGTAGAGTTAAAAATAATGTATTGGTGAAATCAAAGATTTATAAAAACTAACTTAAATCAAAAGGAAATCGTTTACCAGTCGTAGTGCCAAACCTCCTTGGCGGAAAACAATATACAGGGTGACTAATGGGTCACTTTTGAAATTCGAGGACGTGATAGTTTGAGATCATAGATGACAAAATATAATAAAAAATTAGTATTAATTATTTGCTGAGTAAACTTAACCGAAAGTTAAAGAATTGATTACGCATGGTTACAATAGCGTTTGCAGCGATCCGCCTGCCAGAAGGACGTGCCGCGATTGACTCAGGCGTAAGTAAAGTAAATAACTAGAAAGAAAACTTTATTTATTTATAGGGAATTGTAGTGAAAAATTCAGTACTCACCTAACTTTATTACATAATTATGATCAGAATCGAGTACAGAGTGATCTTCTTCAGTATCTAAAATTTGTCACCAGATATACCAGATATACGTATACGGCGCAGTTGCTTCTGTACATACGAGTATCATACGATATCGCAGATTAAGCAACGTTAGGAAGGGTGACCGCCGATTATTCATCCCTCACAGTGCATTTTCTTTATTGTATTATCTCGTTACTTGTATACAATTTTATACAAAAAAAACTGACAATAGGTAAGAATCCTGCGCAAACAATTTTGAGGGCCGATAGCAACGGTGGTCGGTCGCATTTTGAGCCCGACATGCAAGAGGCTCAGGAAACCAGTCCGTTGATAACTTATAAAAAAAAAAAACATAACTTACATCTAAAATCACAGTCTGCAGCGAAATACTGAACTAATTTACGTCACTAATCCTCTCAGTTGTCAGACGTCCTCTTAAGAGGAATAGTGCCATAATTGGTACGTTTGGCAAGCGTGTTTCCAATCACAGTTAGATGTTCATTTAATTAGGACATATGCCTAAGTATGGACTAAACGGATGTTGTTTTGAGTCTCCACAATTCATTGTA
Source organism: Stenoptilia bipunctidactyla (assembly GCA_944452665.1). NCBI lineage: Eukaryota > Metazoa > Arthropoda > Insecta > Lepidoptera > Pterophoridae > Stenoptilia > Stenoptilia bipunctidactyla. The sequence continues at coordinate 148,586 of CALYBW010000015.1, forward strand.
TACGAATATAAAACACTCTGTATTCGTATTTCTTTCGTCTCGCTCGTGAGAGATATATTATAAAACTAGCCACCGTCCGCGGAACTTTTGATCCCGTGGGAATTTCGGGATAAAATATAGCCTATAACCTTCCTCAAGAGTTGGGCTATCAAATGCAAAAATAATTTTTCGAATCCCACTTGTAGTTTCTGAGATTAGCGCGTTCAATCAAACAAACAAACAAACTCTTCAGCTTTATACAGGGTGTTCGGCAGAACGTTGAACATACGCAAATAGTGGATGGGTGGGGTTTATGCTATTTACTCAGCCCAAATTATTTGACCTAGGCCCCTTGGTTTTTTTTATAATTTTTTTTGTATATTTTTCGCATTTCACTGCTTTCATGACTTTGAAGGCGAATATTTTTATTTACCATGAGTAAAACAGGCAACATTTTGTTTTGTTTTTGTTTTTATTTTGATTATTATTAGATTCTCATGTAATGATCGCTTAACGCTGATGTTACCTAAAAAAAAGTTATGGGTCCTCAAAGTTACAGAAACACGTATGAAAAAACTTAAAGCTTAATTTCAACTTTCATTTAAAAAAAAGCTAAAAGAGATTGAGGACTTCCAATTCTAGCAAAACATCCCTAATGTGTGACCTTTCTAACGATATGTAATTTGTTTTAATTAAAAAAGAATTTCAAGAGTTATTAAATTTTTTTATCAAGTAGATAAATTTTAACAAAACTCTACTTTTGAGGAAAGTTAAATGTTTTGCGAAATTTAATACTGTTGAGTTGGTAATAATTAAATGATCGATGGAAAATAAGAAAATTCTTGAACTAAGTACTAGGAAAACACCTTAGGTGTGGTAATGAAACAGATAACATTTTAAGTAATTTTTTATTAACAATTACAACAATTGTTCAAATTGACGTCCTTCTACTTCGATACAAAGGCGAAATCTTACTAAATCTATATTAATAGTAATAGTAATAGTAATTTATTTCCATAAAAGGGGTTTATAAAGGGTACTTAAGCCTATACTTAATCCTATGTACAATTATTTTTGTTTCGCATCTGTTGCCGAACTGGGTGGTAGCCCGTACTTCAGCATACAGCGCCTCTATCCTCAGACCAAGTTGGATACATTATGCAAAGTACTAAAGGTCACAAAGTACAATTTTTGCCGAATGACTATTTAAAAACTAAAACTATTTTACTTTATATCTATTTAAACTAATACTTAATAATTAGGTCCTCTCGGTGTGTTGTAAGTGTATGAATAAGTGCGTGTGATGTGCATGAATGTGTGTGTAGGAGAGGGTGAGTACAAGTGTAGTGTAGGAAGTTATTACATTCAAATGGATTTCTTATTTTATGTATATAATTATTCATGAACATATTCCAATAAATTTTTCTGTATCATCATATGACTTTGTGAGCAGAAAGGTTGTTACGACATTTTTGACCGTGGATTTGTTCATGGGATATATATTTAATATTTTATTTATCTTATTGTAAATGATTGGGGCTAGAAATGGAAAGAATCTCTGGACAGCAGTAGTTTTTGCAGCAAAACTGCGATCACATACAGCATACCATCTACGTTTTTTAACCATATTTGGGGAATACTTTATCAAAGAGTGCTGCTTAAGAATAAGCCTAAGTATATACAGCTGTCTCACAGTCAGTACCTCGCTATACTCATAAAGAAGTTTTGTTGGATACAGGAAAGGTTTAAAAGTACAGACTTTGAGAACTGTTCTTTGGGCAATCTCCAGCTTTTTTAGCGTAGTTTTGGAAGCACCCCCCCAGGATGATATGCAATACGTGAGTAGAGATTGAGTCAACGTAAAGTAAATTCTCTTTAGAATAACTGGTGAAACAACATGTCTCAATGTCTTAAAAACATATATCAGTTTGCGAACTCTCTTTGCTAAATATTCCGAATGTTGTTTAAAATTAAGATGATCATCTATTATGACACCTAGATATTTGATAAAATTTACTCGTTCCAATGGCTTACATTGACAATGTGTATAAGACAGTAAGTTGCAGTAGTCAGGACATTCATGAGCAATAAGATTAAGGTGGTGGGATAAGTTGTGCCAAGAAAAGGACAGGTATTTAGTTTTTTCAGTATTTAAAGTTAAGATGTTGCACTCCAGCCATTTCTTGACCAAATTAAAACCTTGCTGGGCGGATACATATGCCTCTTCCCAAGTTTTTGCAACAAAAATAAGGACGGTGTCATCAGCATATGAAAAAATTCTACCTTCACTCAACGTTAGGCTAAGCAGATCATTTATATAAATGAGAAAGAGGGTTGGTCCTAAGATGCTGCCTTGTGGTACACCGTAGGTTATAGAAAGGTCAGAACTAGTAAAGGAACCTATCCTTACACACTGAAGTCGATCAGAAAGGTAGTCAGTGAAAAGATCAAGTTGATAACCCCTAATACCTATTTTTTCCAACTTTTTGAGCAGTATGGGGACAGACACCGTGTCGAATGCTTTTGCCAGGTCCAAAAATATTGAAACACATTTAAAACCTCGGTCTAAATTGGTTGATATGTAACTAGTTAGCTCATTAACTGCATCATCTGTTGACTTGTTTCGACGAAAACCATATTGAGATTCTGATAGCAACTGTTTTGATTCAAGGTAATGAGTAAGTCTATTATTAATCAACTTTTCTAATATTTTGGAAATTGCAGGAAGTATTGCTATAGGTCTATAGCTTCCAACTTGGTATCTGTCTCCTGCTCCCTTATATATTGGACGTATTTGCGATATTTTCAAAGCCTTAGGAAAGATGCCATTGGAAAAACACAAGTTAAAAATGTACGTTAAATGCGGCGCAAGAACATCTTTGTGTTCTTTAAGTAATCGATTGGATATATTATCCCAGCCCACACTGCATTCGTTCTTAAGACTCGAGATAAGGTTTTTTACTTCAAGTTCGTTTGTGCTATGAAGAACAAAAGAATTGGAGCTATTACTAGACGGATCTGGTGTTATATTTAAAGACGAAGGTTGAGCAATCTTTTCAGCCAAGGATTTTCCTACGTTAACAAAGTAATGATTTACTAAATCTACTGAATTTCGAGGACAATCTGATATGTTCAACAATTCTTTAGGGGGTGATGTATTTCTAGCCGTGCTTGTGATCATTTTAACTGAGTCCCATAGCTTTTTGCTGTCACTACCCGCTTTCTGTATGAGGTCTCTTTCATAAGTACGTTTAAGTTTCTTAAGAATCATACAACAAAAATTCCTGTAACGAAGGTAAGTTGTTTTTAGAACATAGTTTTCAGGACAAGATTTTGCTTTTTTGTGGAGGCGATCTCGGTTTCTAATGCATCTCAGAAGACCAGGGGTAATCCACGGTTTAATTATTCTTTTTCGACGCGCTAACAAAACAGTTTTAGAATTAATTTCGATGCCTTTTCTTATTTCATTTATGACGTAATCAAGAGCCTTATTACAGTCGGTCGTTTCGTAAATGAAATCGAAATTTATTTTATTTATATATGTATCCAAATTCTCTTTGTCAACTACCGTGCGAGATGGAGATGCGAATTGACGGACAGGTTGAGTCTTCAGACACGTAACCACTGTCTTGTGATCAGTTAAAGTGGATTCTATCACCAAGGTTACAGATTCGGTTTTGGTTCTAAGCAGCGTATGATCTAAGCAAGTCTTATCACGGGTGGGCAGAGTATGACCAGGAAATAGAGCCTGAGTGATTATATCTATATTGATGTCACCGACCAGAGCAATGTTTTTAAAATTCGATAGACTTTTTAAAATTTGATCTAGGGATATAAAAATGGATCTAAATTGTGATATGAAGGGGACCGGTAAACTAATAGAATTGCTGTATCATTATTTCTAAGTTTAATAAGTAGACAATTGCAATCCTCCACATTGGGCTCTTCGACATCAAAAACGAGTTCATCTTTAATATATGCTACAACTCCATCATTTTGTATCCTATTTTTTGTAGTTGCAAAAACATTGTAACCTGTCATCATAGGTAAACTAGAGACACAGGATAGCCAACATTCGGTTAAAATTAATACATCATGATTCGTCTCCAACATTGCGGTTAGTGCCTCAAAGCCCGCAAAGTTGCAGTTTAAGCTCCTAATATTTTGTATAAGAAGCGACAGGCTTGTTTTACCCGGAAGTAATTTTCTGCATTCACCCACTTCACATGCTTATGCTTCACATTTAGTGCCAGTATCAAAATCAATTAAGTCTGCCAAATTAGCCATTAGTATTGAAAAGTTTCTGTTGATCCAGATAAGTTTTAAGAGAGAGCAAAGCAACGGAGTTAAACGCACAAGTAAATAATAAAACTTTCCTTTTGTACATACAATCTGCACGCCAGATATATACAGTTATTATAAAATTATATTTTTTATTTATTATCATTTCATTAATTCGTAAATCCAATTTGAATAAGAAACAACATAGTATGTAAAGTGTAAAATGTGTGATGTATACTAAAACTATTTGAAAATATGTAAACTTATTGTTTAAAATACTATTTAAAAAGTTGTACATATGATACATGTTATTCCTATTGTTATACACAGCAGCGGGACAAAAGTCAGGTGGATAATGCGCAACTTTTTGGTAAATTTTGTGATTATCATCGATATTTGTAATAATTTTATTTTTGCGGGAAATCATTATGAATAATATGAAAATGTTTATATAAATAATACGATTAATATATGGCAAAACTATCAGTAAGTATAGCAAGCTTTTTTTTTTGTGTATAATCTAAAAACATAGTAACAACTGAGTGAAAAATAAATAAACAAAAATGTTGGCTTACGATATATCGCGCGAGTCATGCGCCTTTCCTTAGATCTTCTAAATCACTTTCCGATAAGATTTTTATATGAGCGGATTTTTCATCTTTTCTAAGATAAACGAGGCCATGAGATGTCCAACAAAAATTATAATGATATTGTTTCTGGAACGATCTTTATAAATAAAAGAGTCTCTGGGATTTTTGCGAAAGTGCTTCTGATACATAGACAGGCTTTGCTGAACCATGCAAGCCAAGGTGTCCTGTGTTAAGCTTCTCGGTTATTTTCTTGTTTTTGTTGAAGGTTTTTAGTTTTTGCAGTAAGTTATCCCTGACCAGAGCTGTTGTAAAATCAACCACAATTACACTGCTTTCAGATTTTTTTTGTGATCTCTGCCTATATATTTCCTTCACAGATTTCGGGTCCATTTCCTCGTTTATTGTTCTCGCAATATGTTGAACAATTTCACAAAGGTCATTTTTGGTTTCGCCTGTGGATTGAGGTACATTGCGGATCTCTATTCCTGTGGATTTACACTTACGCTCTAGATATTCTATTTTGTCTTCGAGTATACTGATAACCTTTTTATCAGCTCGTTTCTCGGTTTCAAGCTGATTTATTCTGTTTAAAAACTCATCGTATTTGTTTGACCACATCTCGATGCTATGTGTAAGTTCAGAATTTTGCTGTTTTAGGCTTTCTATTGTAGATTGCACTTGATTAAATCGAACCGTTTGCTCCTGTTGAAAAGTCGTAAACATGTTCCTAAGATCGTTTATAATATCAGCGTCAGTCTCTTCGCATTTTCGTTTCTTTCTTTCAGTAACATTTTCCAATAATGACCGTAAGTCAGGCGCCGAGTCGTAGTGTTGTATAGCCGTAGAATGTTTTGCGCTGCTGCGTCCATGCACAGTACTATTTTCACCCTTTTCCGGAATATTAGATGCTGGTTGCGGAACCCCAAGGGGTGCGGGGGACATTGCTGCAGTCGGCGGGGGGGTGCGTCTTAAAGGCATTTTCAAGTCTGTACCAAGTACCAGGATAGCAGAAGTTGTGCGTAGTAAATAAATCCCAAGATAGTAAGGGGTCAACACAAAATGGTCATAATCGACGGTTTCATACGATTTCACTTTCCGTCCAGTATACTTAGACCTCCCGTTACACTGCTTGCAGTTATACTTAAACACAGACAGAGCGCGTCAGCTATGAGACGCACGGTACGGCGGCGGTGATGTTAGCAACCTCTTGTGTTATTATGCGCTTCTATTATTGCACTTACTATTATTTGTGGAAAAATCTATTTAATTTTAGAAAAAAAAAAAAAAAAAATGAAATCACACTTAAACACGTCTGCTCTGTTCAGAGGTCCGAGGGGAAGGGGTTATAGTAGCTTTATCCCGCAACTTCGTATGCGCTTAACTACCCTTCTCGTGGAAATTTCAGAAACTATACAACCAGGCACCCACTGAAAGAACCTTTATACCAAGTATCACGCCCATGCACTCAAGGAATAAGTTTTTTTCATAAAAACTAAAAATCATATATTTCCCGTGCCCGTGGGAATTTTGGGATTTTTTTTCGTAGCACAACCAGTCACTCTTTGAAGAACCTTTATGCCAAGTATCACATCGGTACACTCAAGGAATAAGATTTTTCATACAAACTAAAAAGTCCAACCCCTTCCCGTGGGAATTTCGGGAATTCCTTCCATAATACAAACAGACACTTATTGAGGAACCTTTATATCAAGTATCACATCCGTGCACTCAAGGGATGGGTTTTTTTCATACAAACTAAATAGTCCTATATTTCCCGTTCCCGTGGGAATTTCGGGAATTCCTTCCTTAGTGCACCCCTACATCCTCTAAAGAATGTATGTTCCAAATTTCAGGTCTCTACGCCCAGTAGTTACGGCTGTACGTTGTCTGTCAGTCACTCAGTCACTCAGTACCTCAGTCACTCAGTCAGTAACGGAACAGTTTTATATTATATTGATTATTGATAATTGATAATTGATATAAAACTCTTCCGTTACTGACTGACTTACTGACAGACAACGCACAGCCAAAAGTACTGGCCGTAGAGAGCTGAAATTTGGAATATACAATCCTTAAATGGTTTATAGGATTTTATGAAGAGGCATTCAGGAAGGAATTCCCGAAATTCTCACAGAAACGGGAATTATTGGACATTTTAGTTTGTATGAAAAATCTTATTCCTTGAGTGCACGGATACGATACTTGGCATAAAAGTTTTTCAAAAAGTTACTGGTTGTTTTATGTAAGGAATTCCCGAAATTCCCACGGGAACGGGAAATATATGATGTTTTAGTTTGTATGAAAAAATCTTATTCCTTAAGTGCACGGATGTGATACTTGGTGTAAAGGTTCCTTAATAAGTGTCTGTTTGTATTATGGAAGGAATTTCCGAAATTCCCTCGGGAACGGAAAATATAGGACTTCTGAGTTTATTCGTGTACGAAGTCGCGGGCAAACGCTCGTATACTCGCTACGTAACTATTATACGGGATAACTCTTTAAGACGACACATCGAAATGTTTTTTCTTGAAATCTTAGCACCTTAACACGCCGACATAAGGTCGCGTATTGCATAGAAATCGTCACCATCGACACCGCTCAGACACTGAAATCGTTTCAAAAATCGATAAAAAAATAACGGTAAATGCTATGTAAACTTTGAGCTACAAAAGTCCGAACAATAATGTGAAGATTGAATTTAAGTAAATTCTAAGCATATGGATTTCATAACTACGTGGAATTTAAAAAAAAGTATGTTTTTAGACGTGTTTTCGAAAAATAAAACTATCGAGTCAAAATCATAAAATTTTGAGCAGGCAAAGTATAGATAAAGATATGAATTTACACATATCAAAATGTCAGATCCACTCGTCTTGTCATACTCTCATAGTTTGCGATGAAAGTCACTGCATTTTTTCAATATGTCGCCTTAAGATTTTTAATCGTGAAAGCTTAAGACAATTCTAATATAATAAACCTTAAGAATTTGTCTGTGTATTTGATCGTGCTCAGCTTTGAAACTGCAATTAGGATTTGTCATAATTGCTTCTGCGATGGGGTAACACTGTCTGCCTCAGACGCCAGTGGTCGCGGTTCCGTGAAGTGAGGAACAAAAAAAAATGTTTCGGGTCTCGGCGTTTATCTACATATGTATTTATATTCTAGGTATCCCATATCACAAGCTCTGCTCAGTTTGGGGCCGTATAGTTGGTGTGATTGTCTGGGCATTTTATTTTTATGTATTACTAGCTGATCCGGCAAACGTTGTTTTGCCATATAATTAAAAAAAAAATAATAGGTGTTGGCCGATTCTCATAGATACCGGATAAGCACAAAAAATTTCATCAAAATCGGTCAAGCCGTTTCGGAGGAGTATGGCAACGAAAACTGTGACACGAGAATTTTATATATTAGATAAATATGTAAAGCTGAAGAGTTTGTTTGTTTGTTTGTTTGAACGCGCTAATCTCAGAAACCACAAGTGGGATTTGAAAAATTCTTTTTGCATTTGATAGCCCAACTCTTGAGGAAGGTATATAGGTTATATTTTATCTCGAAATTCCCACGGGATCAAAAGTTACGCGGGTAAAACCGCGCGCGGTGGCTAGTGTATTATAATTAGCTCTTGAGGAACTTCATGAAATATTCTTACGGCAGTTATGCGGGAAAACCGGAATGTAGCTCCTAGTATTCATATCTACCTTCCTCAAAAAATTGGCAATAGAAGATAAAAAAAGAGTTTTGTCAATTCGACTGGATTTTAAACAAAGATACAAATGAAAAAAAAACCCCAGACAATCACACCAACTACATGGCCCCAAAGTATGCATAGCTTGTGTTATGGGATACCATGTAGCGAACTAGGGGGGAACCTAGAATATAAATACATAAATAGATAATCACCCAGACACGGAACATTTTTTTTTCTTGTTCCGTGCGGGTATCGAACCTGCAACCACTGGCGTCTGAGGCACACCGGTTTACCCATCGCCAAAGTGGTCGTCTATAAGTGGTGGTTGGTAAGTGGTACAAAAAGACCCTGTAGTGCTCAATGTAAAATTTACAATAATACTAGCTGACCCGGCAAAGGTTGTTTTGCCATATAAATAAAAAAAAAATGGATGTTGGCCGATTCTCATAGATACCGGATAAGCACAAAAAATTTCATCAAAATCGGTCAAGCCGTTTCGGAGGAGTATGGCAACGAAAACTGTGACACGAGAATTTTATATATTAGATAAATATGTAAAGCTGAAGAGTTTGTTTGTTTGTTTGTACGCGCTAATCTCAGAAACTACAAGTGGGATTTAAGAAATTCTTTTTGCATTTGATAGCCCAACTCTTGAGGAAGGTTAAAGGCTATATTTTATCCCGAAATTCCCACGGGATCAAAAGTTACGCGGGTAAAACCGCGCGCGGTGGCTAGTGTATTATAATTAGCTCTTGAGGAACTTTATAAAAAATTCTGACGGCAGTTATGCGGGAAAACCGGAATGTAGCTCCTAGTATTCATATCTACCTTCCTCAAAAATTTGGCAATAGAAGATAAAAAAATAGTTTCGTCAATTCGACGGGATTTTAAACAAAGATACAATAGTATATTGTGTAACAAGTGAGCTAAGTTGCTAATTAGAGTCGAGGCTGTGATTTGAGCCCGAGCCGCAGGCGAGGGCTTAATAATGAGCCGAGACTGTAATTAGCAACGCTCACGAGTTACATACGACGTTTTTCAACACACTTGTGAGTAAAAGACAGACATACGTGGTCATAAAATAACAAACACACTTGATAACAACGCTGTGAATTGTGATTGAAAAATGGCGCCGAACCTCGCGCATGCGCGTAGGTTTTTTTTTCCGCCAAATGTGTCAATGTCTGTATAGCATATACAGCCTATTTTAAGTGAAAATGTTTAATTTGGAGTGGTAAATGCAAATATTTTAATATTTTATAACAAATTATTGTAAATTGTGAATAATTTGTTGAATATACAAATTTGTTTTACTAATATAAGGCGCAAACATTTAAACATGTATATGGATTTGAAGTGGTATACAATCTCTTTGTTGTTTCTGAAAATATTCAATGTATAACCCGGACCAATAAAATATGCTCTGTTTACTCGCATGTAATTTGCACAAAGGTACAATTCAACTTTGTAGGATTCATTATATTATACACTAGGGTATTATATATTATGCACGCGTGACTTAAAGCCCAGTTTATAGTTCTAAATTCAATAGAATAACGCTCACTTTACGAGCAAGTGTGTTGAAAATAAAAAAGTCCCCCAGACAATCACACCAACTACATGGCCCCAAAGTAAGCATAGCTTGTGTTATGGGATACCATGTAGCAAACTAGAGAGAAACCTAGAATATAAATACATAAATAGATAATCACCCAGACACGGAACATATTTTGTTTTTCTTGTTCCGTGCGTGAATCGAACCTGCAACCACTGGCGTCTGAGGCAAACAGGTTTACCCCATCACCAAAGAGGTCGTCTATAAGTAGTGGTCGGTAAGTGGTACAAATAGACTCCGTATTGTTCAATGTAAAATTTACAATAATATTCAGAAACCTATGCAAGTAATAACTCTTATTACTCATGAAACCACACGCTATTTGGTTAAAATCGAATGCAAACAATAATGAAACTTCATCAAAACTACACGAACCAGGCACAAAACGTGTTAACACATTATTGCTTCTCTGTACTACCAAAGTCCACTCAAAGTGTGAAGTTGGAAAGTGTAAGTCTGAAAGTAAAGTCTCCAACAATGCAGTTCGGAATAGTAAAACGAACATTCCGATTGCTGATAGTAGAGACTATTGAAGTTCTTTTGAAGTAATATTGACTAAAGTTTGTGTAGGAAGGTATGTTAGAACAATAAATAAACTTTAATTTTAGATGTGGAGTTTCCAATTCATATAAAGCTTTAAGTTTCTTGATAGGGACAGAAACAGTCGGCTTTAGTAAAAATGGACCCATGTAAGAAAAGTTTTTCAAAAAGCTCTCAAGGACATGATTCCACAATTGGCTTAATTAATTTTAATATCTTTTACTTAATTTATTTTGTAACTTAATTTTATTTTATTTTATTTTCTTATGTTTTATTTTTTCTTGTATTTAAAAATTATTAATTTAAACTCACATATAATTATTTAGATTGTAAGATTGTAATATTATTGTTTCTCCTTGACAAATAATAACAAGACAATGTATTTAATTTAAGCATGCTGTTTTTGCCTATAACTGAGTTGGCACTTATGTAACTATCTTAATAACTGTCTACGCATATTGTGAATGTAAAAGTGTGTGCCTTGTTGGCGAACCTTTTTTTAATAAATACAATGTATTAAAATCAGGATCAAGCGCTATTTTTCCATATAAGCTATATCTAAGGGTGTTACTACACGAATCGATCGATCGTAGATCGACGCCATCAATCGACGGACAAACCGAACTGTCGACGTCAATCAATAGATCGTAGATCAACGCCATCAATCGACGGACAAACCGAACTGTCGACGTCAATCAATAGATCGTAGATCGACGCCATCAATCGACGGACAAACCGAACTGTCGACGTCAATCGATAGATCGTAGCTCGACGCCATCAATCGACGGACAAACCGAACTGTCGACGTCAATCGATAGATCGTAGATCAACGCCATCAATCGACGGACAAACCGAACTGTCGACGTCAATCGATAGATCGTAGATCGACGCCATCAATCGACGGACAAACCGAACTGTCGACGTCAATCAATAGATCGTAGATCGACGCCATCAATCGACGGACAAACCGAACTGTCGACGTCAATCAATAGATCGTAGATCGACGCCATCAATCGACGGACAAACCGAACTGTCGACGTCAATCGATAGATCGTAGCTCGACGCCATCAATCGACGGACAAACCGAACTGTCGACGTCAATCGATAGATTGTAGATCAACGCCATCAATCGACGGACAAACCGAACTGTCGACATCAATCAATAGATCGTAGATCGACGCCATCAATCGACGGACAAACCGAACTGTCGACGTCAATCGATACATCGTAGATCGACGCCATCAATCGACGGACAAACCGAACTGTCGACGTCAATCGATAGTTTTTACTATACCAAAAAATTTGCTCGACGTCTGGAATAATGTGGCAAATAAAAAAAAGTGTTCGTAAAAAGAATTATTTTACAGTAAAATTACCAATGTTTCACTTTTGTTTCCTTCTGATATCTCATCATCATCACAACTATTTATAATGAGCCCACTACAGGGCATGAGTCTTTCCCGTGGGTGAAGAGGAGGTATAGGCCATAATCCACCAATCTGGCCCAGTGCTGGGTGGTCGATGCAAGAATTTTCAGGGCGCCAAGGTGGCTTCTGACAAACCCTAACGACTACTGTATACAAGTATACAGCACCCGGGACCGACTGCTTAACGTACCCTCCGAAGCACGGAAGTCGTCGTGAGAAATGAATGGTCGGCGGTCACCCATCCAAGTACCGACCGCGCCGAGCGTTGCTTAACCTGTGATATCGTATGATACACACAGTAACCACGGCGCAGCGACGACTTCTCTGATATCTATGATACTTTTTTTTACTTCACCTTGATTCGATTTCGTGGGTTTTGGTTTTTTTCAGTGATTTTGAATAAATTTCGCCACAACGTGTGTCGTGCCGCTTCGGCGTCATTCGAAACTACGAACGGGGATGTCATTCATGAAGAAGGGTTTTATATGGTTTTGAATAAAAATATTATTTTACATATATTTACACAATGCCTTAAGTAAGCATATATAATATATACTTGTGTTGTTGGTACTAGACAATAAAAATATAATAATCCTATTTCTTCTTTATTCGTACATACATATTGCACCCGGACCAATGCAAAACAACATTTTATGCACAAGAATATTTGAATTATGCGGGACCTGAACCCGCGACCAGTCAGTGGCATTTGAGGCGGACAGTGTTAGTGTTACCATAGCCAAAGTGGTTATTAAAGTTGATTATTAAAAATTGCCTATTAGTTATAAAATATATTCAGCTCCTATTAAGAATCGTTATTTATACAGTATGATAAAAATAACAAACAATCCTCCATATTTCTCCATACAAATTTCCAAATTCACCGAAACCCCCTTTTACACAGAAACCCCCCGAATCACAGTTAAACACACGTTCACCAACAATCAAACCGAGAAGTAATTAATTTAACTCCAGTTGACGCTTGCAATGTTTGCCCGGATTCCAACTTAGCGCATGTAATCTTAGTTTAGGTGCTCCGAAACTTATTGATGACTGGAAACCATCATTAAGTTTCAGGGCTTAGTCTTTAATTTAATTTTCTAGGCGATAATATTTGTTAAATAAGAGTCGTTAACATTTGAATTATTTATTTATGTATTTGTTACTTATAACAGAATACAATTGTAATAAATATGTTAATTTACATAATTATTTGAGTCTAGGTTGCATTCTACAAGAATTGAAAATCTAAAAACGTCAATTAACACTGATATTGTTGACACTGTACATACATATATAATATAAAAATAATTAAAAATATCTTAACCTAAGTAACATCTTTAGCAACAGCAAAATTAAAAATTAATAGAGTTTCACCCTGAAAGCAGGCTTTTTAAATAAAAAAAAAGACGTGTGGCACTCGGAGACTGCCGCGGTAAAGCTATTGCATAGCATTTTTTATCAACATTTGCAATTATAATTATTTATTTATTTTATTAATGCAGTAATGTTTGATCTAATATGAAGTTCCACAAGTTCCTAGTAGATGGCGCTTATCGTTTATTAATGCCCGCACGTAAAGTTATGAAATCAAAGTATCACGACTGTGCCGGTCGGAGTGCGGGATGTTAGGTTTTTTTCGTTACGGAATTTCTGGATTCGGTACCCACGCTCAAGGCCGGCGATAGAAGCTATGCAATAGCTTAATAAAAAAAAACCTGAAAGCGGGATGTTAACCATTTTTTGTTTATTTTGATCTCTTATTTAACGGTAGATGCTGAAGATTCGGATACGTTGTTTAAAATCATTGTTAATAAATAATGCAAATATTTTTGAGCATTGAACATTTTTGATTGCATTGGTCTGCGTGAGCTAAGTATGTATTTATGAAAAAACAATAGTATAAGTATACAGTTAGGGTTGATCTGGAGAGGCTACTTGAATGAGGTGATGCTCTAATTAAAATTAACCCTGTATATATCCATAATCCCCTACTTATAACATAAGCATAAAGCTAGATGGCAGTGTGTGAACTGTGAATAAATTTCCAACTATTATGACTTTATCAATACATTTCGTTCAGTGCCTGAAGAGCGCATTAAATCCGCTTTATCTATATCTACATCTATATCTATACTATATATAAAGCTGAAAAGTTTGTTTGTTTGAACGCGCTAATCTCAGAAACTACAAATGGGATTTGAAAAATTCTTTTTGCATTTGATAGCCCAACTCTTGAGAAGGTTATTTTATTCCGAGCTTCTCACGGGATCAAAAGTTACGCGGGTAAAACCGCGCGCGGTGGCTAGTTATTTAATATTATGCCACGTGTCTTAATACAATAAAAGTAATATTTAAATTTTTGTTTTCCTCCAAAAGCTTTTCTGACAAATAAACCATTTTGAGCTCTATTTCTTAATATTATAGAGCTGGGAGTAATTCTGCAAACTTAACTCAAAATTAATGAATTTTGTGAGCACTTCGATCGATGGACTTAGCAGTACTTTGTCATCAAAATATTCAGGTATCGGTCCTGCCAAATTTTCGTAGCTTAAATTCAATTCAATTTTCATGTAGCATTAAAGTTCAAATTTCTCTGCAAAATGCTGATTAGTTATTTGTTATTAACGAAAGTATATCAAAATAACTTCACTTTTACAGGGTATAAAATAGAGTTTCTTTTGATAAATTAATCATTATTAAATGGAATATAAGCTGTAATTTTACCAGTAATTATTGGGACTCTTGTTTTTGGACTAAGGTAAAACTTTTCACTATAATAAGAAGGGGTCATATTTTTATGAAATTACGGCATTGCGGAAAAAGATCAGTATGTCGGGAAACAAACAAAACGAAAAGAAGCGTTACTCATAAAACACGATAGAATTAATCACTGGACAATTACTTAGTACCGAGTCTGTGGGCTTGGGTATAACCCTGGCTTAGTCACAACAAAATCTTTATTCGCGAGTCCGTTCCGTCAGTTACAATGCCAACTTAATTAATACCGAGCTACTATCGACCGTCAGTCCGAGATACGTCAGCGCACCTAGCCGTCCTAACCGTATCTGTGTCACTTGCCATTATCCTACTTCAAGATATAACCTATGGCGCTGCAATCGAATGTCAGTCATTCAATGCATTAAGCGCCCTCTTTAACAGTGCTACCAACATACTTCCGTTACCATGAAGTCATACTAACATCTTAACATCGCCAACTTATCGTTAGCTCCGACAAGTATATAAATGTAAAAAAATATTAACCAATACGAACGTGATATGTGAGGTAAAATAAAATCATCCTCAATCGTTCTCTTTCATTAGTGGTTTTGATGATTGTGAGTTTGGATTATTGATTTTGTCTTGGTTTGCTTTTCAAACATTAAACATTAAAAAATCACTATGTAAGCAGCTTAGCTGTGACATGATATTGGCAAGCACGAATAGCTGTCTTCTGTTTGTTTGTTCATGTCATAGCAGAGCTGTATTTCTGCCAAATTGTACCTATAATAAGCACTTTTTACAAAAGAGTGCCGAGAGTTTTTTTTCCGCCGGCTTTTTTCCTCTCGGTCTACCTAGGGTTCTACTTTCATTTCGTTTTTTTAATGGGCGATCATTATCTTCATGAGCCGAGAGATGCACACTTCTCTAAGGAGGCCTCCCCCAGGATTCGTCATGTCGTCCGGACCCGCGCCGCCCTCATCCAGTGTTTGACATTCGTAAAGTGTTACCTTCCTACCTACTACGAATAAAAAGTTTTCATTTTCATTTTAAAACGACTTCAAAAAAAGAAGGAGGTACTCAATTCGTCTGTATGTTTTTTTATGTTTGTTACCTCATAACTTTTGACTGGGTGAACTGATTTTAATAGAACTACTTTTTATCTGTGTGATCAGTCGCTCGTGACCACGGGGTCTGCAAAGACACCGAAACGTCGAGTTAAAATGTAAAATATAAATTATACGCGATTAATCCTGTTACAAAGTAGTTTTATTTAAATTATGAATCGTGAAAACTTAAGACAATACGATTTTGATGATTCTTGTTTCATGTGACAGAAGATCTTTTAACCTTCTTTTTTTTAAAGATCTTTACATGTTGTCCCATATAAATTTCATCGAAATCGATTGAGAACTTCATGATAATTTTTCAAATGCATAATTTCAGTCTTGGCTTTAAATCCCAAACTACAACAATAATCAAAAGATTAAATACATAAATGTTAATTCATTTAATAAATATTGCGTAAGTTTTGTTGTGTAATCGGTAAATCCTAATAAATAAAATATTGTATTGAATATGTAGTTATCTAGTGCGACCAAAATAGAACAAAATAAATAAGTTGCGTTCGGAACCATCATCATCATGTTGATATGAAATTAAAAATAAACAAAAACGTTGTGACCAAGTAAAAATAGTGCAAATATTAAACCATAAGTATACAAAAAGTAGAAAATCCACATAATTTTAAGTGGGTATATATTTTTATATCATTTTCCAATATAACAGACTGCGTTCTTCCCATAATGAACGACACAAGTCAATGCCAACTGTCAAACTGACAAATCAACTGATTAATAGCAGCGGCCGGCTGAAAGATTTTTTTTCGTTTGTTACTTCTTTGTGATTACATGGTGCTCTGTTGTTACATGGTGGATAATTCCAGATTGTGTTTCTTAACACGAAATCCATAGTGAATTTTTTTTTTCAGCTTATTATACTATCCAAAAATAAAAAGAGAATAAATAGTCTTCCATGCTGGACTGGGAGCGAAAGAAAAACGTAGAATGTGCCAGCTGCTTCTCTTCCCGGGCATACTGTAAAAGTCAGTTAAGGGACAGAGGTTTTAAAGGCGTTTTTGTAGGCGATAGGTCACTACAATAGTCTCTCTCCATCTTTATAATACCTCCAAATTTGTCAAACGTGACATCAGATATTCTGGTATTCTGCCTACCCCATAAGGAATACAGGCGTGACGTTATGTATGTATGTATGTAAATAAAAAGAGAATCAACTTTATATCATCATCATCACAACTCTTTGCAATGAGTCCACTGCAGGGCTATGAGTCTCTCCCCTGGGTGACGAGGAGGCTTAGGCCATAATCCACCAAGCTGGCCCAGTGATGGTTGGTGGACGTCAGAATTTTCAGCGCGCTGAAATGGCTTCTGACAAACCCTAACGACTTCTGTATACAAGTATACAGCACCCGGGACCGACTGCTTAACGTGCCCTCCGAAGCATGGAAGTCGCCGTGAGAAATGTATGATCGGCGGTCCCCCATCCAAGAACCGATCGCGCCAAACGTTGATATCGTATGATACACAGAGTAACCACGGCGCCACGACGATCTCGACTCAAACTCAATACTTTCTATCGTGTCGTGAAATTCGCTGCAGTCCAGTTTGCAGCCTTAGCCGTGTAATGCTTGGTGTTAAGTCCCCATTAGGTTACCACACAAATCGAACAGTCGACTTCGATCGATAATAATAATAATAATAAAACTCTTTATTGTACACCAACATGGTCACACAGTTAAAAAATAAAAATAATGATCATAATTAACATACAAAGGGCGGCCTTATCGCCGAAGCGCGATTTCTGCCAGGCAACCCAGGCATTTGTGGAAATTAATGTGGGCGAGGTGTACGGCTCGTAAAATAAACTACATACGAATAATTACATACACATACATAAACGTTTTCATAAATACTTATGTACTATATAAATAAATACTTATCAATACACATATTAATAAATATGGATAGTTAAGATGGACAGTGTTTCACCTGGTAATGCCGTTTAAGCATTCGTTTAAAAATGCGCGGTGTGCGCACCAAGCGAATTTCAATCGGGAGCTCGTTCCATAACGACACCCATCGTATAAAAAAAAATTATCGCCAGGAGTAAATTCGATGAAGAACGCACGGCATTGACAATCAAAGCATTTAATTCTATTTCAAGAGTTTGGCCATAGCATCATTTTAAAGTTTGGTGGCGCCATTTATTGCTGGCAATAACAACTTGATATGAGTGAGTGATAGACAATCATTCGCCATTTGATCATTACCTGCTTGTGAAAGTCCTACGCGTATCTGTTTTAAACTGCACATATCTGCTGTGTTTATATAATTTCGTGCAAACTCAGAAGTAGCGTCAAGTGAACTATAGTTTATCATTTATGTAACTGAATTGTTGTGATACTTGATATACTTCATGATTCACATATTTTGACGAATTATTTTATAACTATCAAACATGCTATCTAGTGTTGGTTTTTGATTATTTTAGTTAGTGGTTCGTTAGTTAGTTACCATTGTAATGTGAATTAGCACCCTTTCTTTCACATATGAAAAACAATTTTTATCAACAATAATAATAAAAAACCACTATGCGTAGTCCACCCCAAAAACCGTAAGCACATAAGCGCCGCCAAGCGGCAAAAAAGCTTGCATTCCAAATTTCCTATAATATTCATGTGTCCTATCTGTACTTGTACATAATACTTTCTGATCTGTGGAAGAACGCAAGTTTCGGTCGTTGTTGGTATACCGATAATTTAAGCGGTCTTTTAGTCGCAGGTATCGATAGTTTTTACTATGCCAAAAACTCCGCTTGACGTTGACCGACGTTGACATTGATAACATCCTTAGGGTTCGTCTGGCTAGCTACCGCCCTTTATATGTTGCCAACTATCACCGCTCCGTGGTGATGTGTTCCGGAAATATTTTATTGAGAATCAGTTCATACCGCGTGCTGTTATTTTTGACCTCACTTACCATCAGGTGAAACGCGGGTTTGGCTACAATAAAAACAGAAAAACCTTGCAAGTATCGAATAAAACAGAATAAATTAGGCTTTATTATAGCCACTAAACTACAGAAATGTACCAAAGCCACAGACATACATCTAGTTAGATAACGCAAATGAATGTATTTCGCGTGTCCGAACCCCGACCAAGCGTCAAGGTTGGTCGCCGCTAGATTCCGTGCGTATGTATATCTATTAGAAAATCATTCTTAATAATAGATTTCATCTCATCGGTGTCTTTGAATCGGTTTGTATTTCTCATCACAAAATATCAGCTGTGACGTCACAGTAGGTTTTAAAAAGTCGGCACGCTTGGTTTCAATACAAATCGTGGCACTCGCTTCATCTACGTAGATGTATGTCTGTGACCAAAACCCTCAACTTACATCACTGAAAGTTTATGACTACCTAAACTTTAATTTGACCCAAGGCACGGTAATATTATCTATACAGTATTTCAACTCGGCAGAATCTTTGAAATAAATACCTACAGTGGCGCGGTATGTAAACATGCGATAGGGCTGCCCGAAGTGTTCAATAAAAATGCGTCTTGTGTCAAAAAAACATGTTTATTTTTGAATAACAAATCAGTCTTATAAATAAGCAACTAAGACGTACGAAATGCTTAATTATTATATATTTAAAGTACGAAAAATCCGCATTTTTATGAAAGCTCAATTGATGCCTCATACCGAGCGCATACCGAGATCGGCCGCATAAATATAGCTCGTGTTTTGTCCGTTTGTATGAAGTTGAAATACTGTATACAACGTGTAACATAATGAAGAGATAATACTTAAGTGGATAGTATGTTTGGTGATGTAGTTTATAAGGAACAGTAACATAAATTTGTTATCCTTACGGTTCGGCCGAAAAACAAGTTCAAAGTTTAGATCAAAATATCTAAGTGTCAACCCTAAAAACAGCTTTAAGCTTTGATGAAATCTATGCGATTACAGATGGCGTGAAAATAAAGTGATAGGTAACTAAGACAGATAGTACAAAGTTCAGCCGGTGCGGGAAAGGTCATAAGGTCACTGACTGCGACACAAGTCTGGTTTTAGCTTGTTAGGTTGACTAGGGTTGTTAAAATATACATACATACATGCATCACTTCACGCCTGTATCCCTTATGGGGTAGGCAGAACACCAGAGCTCATAAGACCATCTGATGTCACGTTTGACTTAGGAGGTATTATAATGATGGATAGAGACTATTGCAGTGACAGGGGGCAGCCTATCGCCCACAAAACACGCCAATAAAACCTCTGTCCCTTAACTGACTTTTAAAGTATGCCCGGGAAGAGAAGCAGCTGGTACATTCTATGTTTTTCTTTCGCTCCCAGTCCAGCATGGAAGCTGTAAAATCATTAAATAAATATCTATGAAAGTCTATACCGGCACCGTTCGTGCTAATTCTTTTACTGTATATTCTACGTATGGTATAGAAGCTATCCTTCAAGTTATATCTCTCCATTTTGTTACACGTTGTAGATAGTATTACCGTGCCGAAAGTTTATGACTACCTAAGCTATAATTTGACCCAAAGCTTACCTTGTTGTACGTGACGTTTAGAGGCAATGGCGAGAACTAGGTACAAGTTTTGGTACTAATGTAGAATCCAAAACAGATTTGTAATTCTAAACACAAATAAACTTGTGTTTTCATGATTTAATATGTCACAGGTAAGGATAATTCAGCGATATTAAGATGTTCGTATGACATGCGGGGCGTTAAGTTTCTTGCCACTTCTTCTCACTGATCGACTTTCCGAAGTGGCGGTAGATTCAGTTCAATTTGTAAATTGTTTGACTTATTTCAAATGTATTTTGAAATAATAATACTTAAAAAATAAAGAATATTTGAGTTTGAGTTTGAGGTCGATATTTTCTTAGAATAAGGCACTTGGAGTATGCATTTTTTAGAATATTTAAATCGTTGGAGCCGTTCTGCCGTGATTGCGAAACAAACGTCCATCCACACATCCAAAGTTTCACGTCATGGATAATATTAGTAAGATTTATTCAATATTTTAATTAATATTTACTTCCATGATGGAATGGGATCGAAAGACAAACATAGTACTTATACAACTACAAAATATTTAATTAACGGAAAAATAATTAATAATATTCTTAAAACTACCACATTACATCATAAACACAATTCAAAAAGCCGTCATACTAAACACGTGTCGTATAACTCGCAAATTTTTATCATCATCTACAGTATCATCATCATTTACCATTTAAAAACACCAGCAGATACTCTTGGCTTAAGCCCGAGTACCCTACTGTATCAGACCCTCTTTGCCGTAAAAGGGGAGAGACTTATCGTCTTTTTTGAATAAGAATATCGTTTTATTTCAGACCATTATTTGTCCATATGATATTGTTAGAAACACTACTTAAGACTTTATAAAATAGAATAAAATTAGAACATAAAATAATAAATGGAATACCTAATTAATGAAGATATGTCAGTTATAAAATCAAAACAAAATTAAAACTGAATTATATCAAAAATGTACAGTAACGAATTTAAATAAAAATAAAATTTAAATTATATTTCATTAAATAAGTAATTTAAAATAATCAAAATGTCATAAACTTTGAAACAATATAAAATACAGTAAATCTTAAAACATCACATTATTTATGAAATAAAAATAAATATCAGCAATTCATTATTTTTTTAATTAATACATAACTTCACGTCTGTATCCCTTATGGGGTAGGCAAAACACCAAAGGCTGTAAAACCATCTGATGTCACGTTTGACAAATTCGGAGGTAGCATAATGATGAAGATATACTATTGCAGTACCTGGGGGTCAGCGTATCGCCCGCAAAAACGCCAATAAAACCTCTATGCCTTAACTTACTTTTACAGTATACCCAGGGAAGAAGCAGATGGTACATTCTATGTTTTATCTTTACTCCCAGTCCAGCATGGAAGAAATCAAAATTTGATTACTTTCATAAATCACAAAGTTCACTACTTTCGAAGTTTACTCTGAACTTACGGATCGTTGGTCTATCTTTTCAATGCACTTTCATTACCAGCAGCGTGGCTAGCAACAAAATAAAAAATACATACGTAACGTCACGCCTGTATCCCTTATGGGGTAGGCAGAACGCCAGAATTTACAAGACCATCTGATATCACATTTGACAAATTTGGAGGTATTATAAAGATGGAAAGAGACTATTGTAGTGATAGGGGGTCAGCCTATCGCCCACAAAAACGCCTTTAAAACTTCTGTCCCTTAACTTTCTTTTACAGTATGCCAGGGAAGAGAAGCAGCTGGTACATTCTACGTTTTTCTTTAGCTCCCAGTCCAGCATGGAAGCAAAAAAAAAAAAAAAAAATTCCAAGATA
Organism: Stenoptilia bipunctidactyla; assembly: GCA_944452665.1. NCBI lineage: Eukaryota > Metazoa > Arthropoda > Insecta > Lepidoptera > Pterophoridae > Stenoptilia > Stenoptilia bipunctidactyla. Next base: position 170,899 of record CALYBW010000015.1, read on the forward strand.
ACTTATAGTCATATGTTTTGTACAGTTTATTCCCTAGTGGGACCCTATTAACTTGGATATTTGCGTGTCTCTCACTTCTATGAAGTCTTTGTCTACTCACAGTAAAGTTTTGGGTGTTCCGTATAATTAGTTAGTTGTAATTACTACATATGTTCATCCCTAATTTTAATTCAACAGGGTAAAAGTTGGCTGAAATTAATTAATTCTTAGTTGTTTGTAGACGGATAAAGTGTTAGGATGTTTGACCTTCGGTTAAATGTTTGTAAATTTTACCGTGGAACTTAGTGAGGAGTATTTTGTTAATTTTTGGGTCTGAAATGGTTTGGTAGATATACAGTACAACACAAAACATTCAAATTGGTGACGTTATTAAAAAGGGCCTAGTTAAAAGTACCCGTAACCGGCGATCATGTATGAAAAGATTAATGAGCGTGGAGGAAGCGAAAGAGGTACGTCTGGATCGCAGCAATTGGTGTTCCCTTGTCTCTGTCGACCTTAAAAGGAGACAGGCTTGAGGCTATAATGTATTTATGTTTGTGCACAATACGCTTTTTTGTTATTGAGTAAATTACAATTCAAAGTAACATTAAATAGAACCGCTTATTTTTTCCTTCAAAACGATGTGTTCCAGATAACACAAAATATAAGCAGAACTCTACAAATATTTGCATAATAAACATAGTACAACAGAAAATTCAAAAATAAAAATTCGTATTTCAAATTTCGAAGCGAAACTAATAAAACGTTTTAATTTATAAGCAATCGTAGAAAAATCAGGCAAAACGCGAAACGTCCGATCCGCTAATGACCCTTGTAGGAACAATTAAAATTGTCTGTTTCCCTTGATTCACTGCAACATGGTAATGAGCTGTGTACTTCATGTTGTACTTGTATGGATAGGACATTCATAAAATGATTTATTTAAGCTATCTGAATACACAAGTCAAATTGAATATACGTACCTAATTAAAACAGCTTTTAAATTGCAAAAGAAAATAAGTTTAACTTTTTTAAAGTTCATCTGACGGTTTAGAATCGCCCTACTGCAAGAGGTTAGGATAAGGTTCCCTTCAGGGTCTGTAGCTGTAAAGTACATACATACATAACTTCACAGCTGTATCCTTTATGGGGTAGGCAGAACAAAAGAGATTATAAAACCACCTGATGTCATGTTTGACAAATTTGGAGGTATTGTAATGGTGGAGAGAGATGTGGTTGGCAATATTTTTATCGAGAGCCAGTCCCTCTCTAAGGGCGTGGATCTATCTCTAGTACGGCGCGCCGCCGCACTTTTCCTCGGCGTTGTACACGGCGCATCACTCAAGACTTCATATTTGCTCTTAAAATTCACTCTACTAATTTAAATTAACCATTAAGAAAATATTGTAGTCGTCGTGGCGCCGTTGTAAAACGATATCGCAGGTTAAGCGCGCTCGGTGTGGCCGGTATTAGGATGGCTGACCGCCGTTCATTTATTTCTCACGACAACTTCCGTACTTCGGAGGGCACGTTAAGCAGTCGGTCCCGGGTGCTGTATACTTGTATATAGTAGTCGTTAGGGTTTGTCAGAAGCCATTTCGGCACCCTGAAATATCTGACATCCACCAACCTGCAATGGGCCAGCTTGGTGGATTACGGCCTAAAACCTCCTCGTCACCCAGAGGAGAGAGTCATAGCCCTGCAGTGGGCTCATTACACGGAGTTGTGATGATGATGATTAAGAAAATGCCGTGAGACGGCGCGGTGCAGTGCCGTGTGGTGCAAATAAATGCGTTTCTATAATGAACCATGATGGAGATAATTTTAAGAGCAAATATGAAGCGCTGAGCGGTGCACGATGTCGGCGATGTGCACGACTCCGTGCAACGGTATGGCGCCGCGCCGTGCCATGGCTACGATACGTATAGATGGATCTCATCTCATATCTTCTATCTCATATTCACTTACCAACGAGGGTATAGTCACCGGTAAAAAAAATCAATATCAATAAAATAATAGTATCAGATTTCAAAGAAACAACAAAAGAACTTAGTTCTTAAAACACTAAAGCCCTTTACCGTTATGTATACGGTATGTATTTACTGATAGTCACTAATTCATTCGATCAAAAGCATAACTCTAGTTCATCAGAAGGTTGCTAATATGTAGACTGGGTGCGTGAAATTTCAATTAAATAGAATATTCACTGTATTAAAACATTACGTGTGTGATACAATATATAAAATACTAGCGTTACAGAGCGGGCGAGGGACACGACTGCCCACTGTAGACGCTTAAGTTAGGTTTTACAAGATAATCTGATGTCGCATATCGCTACAGCTCGTATTCTCAGAGCTTAAAAGAGAGGCAATTCTATTCATATTTTTATACAGATACCAAAATACAAGTTCTATACCACTTTGTTTCATTAATATTTGGGCTTATTGGATTAGAATAATCCACCAATTTTAAAAGCCAGTTGAATACATATTGAAATAATTAGTACTGCCGTAAATAATTCAAACTATTATTGAATTTTTTTTTATTTCTAGGAGTTATTCTTATACACTTTGTGAACGTCAAATGCAGGATGAGGGCGGCGCGGGTCCGGGAGACATGACGAATTCTGGGGGACGCCTCCATTTAGAAGTGTGCGTCTCTCGGATCATGAAGATAATAATCGCTCGTTATCTACCAATGCCTTGGTGTTGTTTACTACTACTTCTTCGGCTTAAAAAAACGAAATGACAGTAAAACCCTAGGTAGACCGGAAAAAAAGCCGGCGGATAAAAAAAACTCTCGGCACAAGCACAAACAACTGTCTTCTGTTTGTTTGTTCATGTCATAGCAGAGCTTTATTTTTGCCAAATTGTACCTATAATTGTGATCATTATAGGTGCAATTTGGCAAAAATACAGCTCTGCTATGACATGCATAATCAAACAGAAGACAGCTATTCGTGCTTGTCAATACCATGTCACAGCCAAGCTGCTTACATGGCGATTAATATTTAATATTTGGAAATAACCTGTGGAGGCATCAATCCCACGCTCTTTTATCATCTTAATAATCTTTGAGTAAATAATAAAATTTGAATAAATTTTGAGCCTTTTTGCATAATGTTTCTTTTAACTTTTTTAAACGTTAGGGATTGAATTGATTTTGGTATTTTATTATAAAAACGTATTGACATCTCATAAATGAGTTGGTGCTTCTGAGTAGCCTTAATTTGGGAAACGCTAACTTATGGTCGTTCCTTGTCCTTACAGAATATTTTTTATCATGATTATCTTTCATAGTTTTCAATTTATTACTATTCTATTAATAGAAAAAATTATAACTTCTATGCTTAACTTCTATGCTGGACTGGGAGCAAAAGAAAAACGTAGAATGCGCCAGCTGCTTCTCTTCCCGGGCATACTGTAAAAGTCAGTTAAGGGACAGAGGTTTCAGAGGTTTTAAAGGCGTTTTTGTGGGCGATAGGCTGACCTCCTGTCACTACAATAGTCTATTTCCATCTTTATAATACCTCCAAATTTGTCAAACGTGACATCAGATGGTCTTGTAGCCTCTGGGGTTCTGCCTACCCCATAAGGGATATAGGCGTGACGTTATGTATGTATGTATGTAGAAAAAAATATAGAAAAATTAATTAAATGAAAATATATAAAAAATATCAATGCCGTGAGGAAGTAAGGTCTAAAATTCAAGTAGTTTTTGGTAGTCATAAAACTCAAAACAGTTAAGCTTGTAACCTGAAAAGAAAATTTATAGGTATTTTATTTAACCTATCATCATCAAAATCTTTATAATTAGACCACGGCGTGAGTCTTTCCCGTATTTGACGACAAAATTTTCGATAAATAATAATAAAATAAAAATAAATATCCCCAGACAATCACACCAACTACATGGCCCCAAAGTAAGCATAGTTTGTGTTATGGGATACCATGTTGCGAACTAGGGGGGAAACTGGAATATAAATACATAAATAGGTAAACACTCAGACACGGAACATTTTTTTCTTGTTCCGTGCGGGAATCGAACCCGCAACTACTGGCGTCTGAGGCAGATAGGTTTACCCCATCGCCAAAGTAGTCGTCTTTAAATCAATAAACTAACAAACTGGTCCAGTGCTAATTGGGGGCTATACTAAATCTGAAATATAAAATATAATGAAATATTTTAACTGCTATGCAAATAACGTCAATTTTTTTTCCATGGGAGCAAAAAATCATAGAATACCCCAGCTGCTTTTCAACCCAATCACACTGTTAAAGTCTATTAAGGGACAAAGGTTTTACTAACGTTTTTGTGGACAATAGGCTGACCCCCTCTTTACTTTAATCTTTTCGCCTTAACTGATTCAAATAAGCCAAAATAAAAAAAATAATGGCATGTCCACATTACTCCTTACTAATGATTCTTAATGAAAAGAAGGCAGATAACCTATTGTATGGAGATAAATTAAATGTTAATAACGCGATAATCATTTACATTAATATCAGATCACAGACTTTCATACTAAGAAAATACAAATAACTATACTAATGTTATGAGAACGTATACTTAAACGATGTTAAGGAAAAAAAAATGTAAGAATCACATCAAAGTTAAAGAAAATATTATGTAGCATTTAAGAAGGCTTTATTGAAATTGTGTTGTGGAGACACAAAAGGTCCTGACTGGGACTTGAACTCAGGTCATAGGTAAATTTGACGACCACTTTGGCGATGGGGTAAACCTGTCTGCCTCAGACGCCAGCGGTTGCGGGTTCGATTCCCGCACGGAACAAGAAAAAAAAATGTTTCGTGTCTGGGTGTTTATTTATGTATTTATATTCTAGGTTCCCCCCTAGTTCGCTATCTGGTATCCCATAACACAAGCTATGCTTACTTTGGGGCCATGTAGTTGGTGTGATTGTCTGGATATTTTATAATACTTAACAGGTAATTTCGTAAAATACTTATATCATAACGTGGACCTTTATTCATCACACATGAATAACGGTCCACGTAGGCCGTCCCTTGAATACCAGTGGAAAGACCTAAATCTCAGCATCATCATCACAATCCTTTATGCACTGCAGGACCAAGGTGGCAAGGAGGTTTAGGCCTTTTACCACCAAGCAGATCCAGTGCTGATTGGTGTATGTCAGAATGTTCAGGGCGCCGAAAGGGCTTTTGAAAACCCTAATGGTGCGTACAGATTGCTAGTAATGTAACATTCTGCGCACGTTGCGTATTTGGACGTGTGGTGCGCAGAATGTTACATTACAAGTTCCATTACAGCAATCTGTACGCACCATAATATTTTTGTTTTAAATAATAACGAAAGCTTTTCAACTTAATGCGTCGAATGATATTTTTTATTATCTTTGTAGTCTACTTTTATATTATAGTAAATTTATGGAAAGTTCATCACACACGTACGAAAGAATAATACGTATTAGTTAGAGAAATAGGTAAGATGTTTCCAGAATAGAGTCGGCTTAATTTATTTGTGTAGGTAAGCGTATATGGAACAGTAAGGTTTTAGAGTAGACTTTTTTGCAAGTATTAAAATACTTTTCGCCATCTGAAGAATACAATTAGTTACTTGTAACAAAGATGTGGATGATAGGATATATTGATATAGGAATGTGCTAATTAAATAGTTGATCGGTTTTGGTGGATTTCATCATCATCATCATCACAACTCCGTGTAATGGGCCCACTGCAGGGCATGAGTCTCTCCTCTGGGTGACGAGGAGGTTTAGGCCATAATCCACCGAGCTGGCCCAGTGGTGGATGTCAGAATTTTCAGGGTGCCGATATGGCTTCTGACAAACCCTAACGACTACTGTATACAAGTATACAGCACCCAGGACCGACAGCTTAACGTGCCCTCCGAAGCACGGAAGTCGCCATGAGAAACGAACGGTCGGCGGTCACAATCTGGTTATTTCTACTGATAGTGGATGGTATTTGCTGATTTTTCAATTTCTTTAGCACCTACATTGTAGTCGGAAGGTACTGCAACATCTATAAGGTAAGTTTTATTGTTTATTTTATCTACATATATGATGTCCGGTCTATTGTGAGTTATTGTTGTATCTGTTTGAATTGGTATCTCCCATAGTATTTTACTATTGCTATTTTCTTTAACAGTTGGCTGCTTCAGTTCTTCTCTCCACCAAAGATTTGCAAATTATATTATAATAGTATAATAATGTGCGTGTTATTATATTATATTTTAACATTATTATACTGTTTTTCACTACATTATACTGTTTACTGTTGAACAAAAATAAAGTATACAATATACTGTTTTCAACATAAAAAGGGTCTGCAAAGACGCCGAAACGACGAGTTAGGATGTAAAATATAAATTATACGCGATTAATCCGGTTAAAAAGTAGTTTTATTTAAATTATGAATCGTGAAAACTTAAGACAATATTATGCTGGACTTTAATTAATAATTTGTGCAAGAAGCTCTAAAAATATGTGTTTAAAACATTAAATAATTTGAATACTGTTTATTTTTCCAAAATACTTTTTGATATTCTTTTCAGACTCAAATATACTTTATTTCTAGAAAAAAAAGTTGACAACCCTAGGACCAGCAGCGTATCACTTGCGTTATATCCGAGCTTGCCACGACATATTAACCCGACTTAACCTATCAATATAATTATTAAAAGACTTTTTCAAAAATTTATGAAGACGTTTTCACTTGGGTGATTCTAAAAACTATGTATATATTTATCCAACCCTACTTAATTCCAACTTTAAATTAACGGCAGAAACTTCTCGAAAATTCTAAACAAATGCACCGAAAGCTAATGCCGCCTAAACCAACTGACCAAAACATTCATAAGCAACTGGAAGTGCCATGAATGCTATTGTATGAAAGTCTGGTCGTAAGTTTCCCGCCACTACTGAGCTAAACAAAACAGAGCAACGAACAGAGCCTAAGTCCTGTAACGCCACACTTTGTGTTATAACTAATCCTTGGTTACAGATCTAGAGGAATGGAAGTGTCAGATTTTGAAGTAAAGGCTTTTTCTGCTATCGAAATAATCGTGTTGTAAAAGACGACTACACAAGCAAACTTCGTGAACGCTTCAGCATTGCCACTAAATATCTCCGCTTCGGCGAAGATGTTAACTGTCAATGTTTTATGAAAATCCAATTTCTTCTAATCCCTGTATGCCTCCTTCTTCAATCTCATTGCCACTTACCACCAGATCTATTTTTGGCATTGTAAAAAAAACTGAATACATTCTTTTTCTCTTCTGTACAGAGGTAGAGGTTCTGCTTGGGTAGATAATAGCCTGGTAAATAATAGGAACAATATAATAATACATTTTTATTGTCTTGAGTAGTCAAATCACCATGATTTTTATAACCTGTATTTCATAATTTCCATACAGGTCTGCTAGTTTTCGTAAAATAAAAATGGTTTGTTAGTAACGTTCATATTCTCTTTGTAATTGAGGCTTTTCTCAATAACAAATGTATATTTTGGAAGCTCCGTATTTGATAAAACTGTATAATGCGCTTCCAGAATTGCTATATCTATGGGAAGGCATTAAAACGCGGTCCCTAATTTGGGTTAGATTCACTTTAGCCTGTATGAACATTTAATGATTTAATAGCCATTTAAACTTAGTGTACCGAATGTAGAGACAAACCGAAATAGGCTCTAATGCTCTCAATTCAGTTCCAAATGTGTTTACTTTTACTATCTGAAATGAAGTAAGTGGATGAGTCTGTCAATTCAACAGTTTTTCTTGATTAGAAAATAATCTATCTTGATATAATAACTTCAGCTTTATTATAGTTTGGTTTATTTCAACGCGGCCATCTTTGTAACTGCCAGTCTGTTTTAAAATGAAATCAAATATCTTTTTTTGCTAGTAGGAAGTTGGTGTCGGTACATTGTAGGTCTTAAAAATAAAATTGAGGTCATCATCATCATCATCATCACGACTCTTTGTAAAGAGCCCACTGCAAGGCTATGAGTCTCTCCCCTGAGTGACAAGGAGGTATAGGCCATAATCCACCAAGCTGGCCCAGTGCTGGGTGGTGGATGTCAGAATTTTCAGGGCGCTGAAAATGGCTTCTGTTAAACCCCAACGACTACTGCATACAAGTACACAGCACCCGGGACTGACTGCTTAACGTGCCCTCCGAAGCACGGAAGTCGCCGAGGGAAATGAATGTTCGGCAGTCACCCATCCAAGTATCGGCCGCGCCGAAAGTTGCTTGATCTGTGATATCGTTTGATACACACAGTAACCACGGCGCCACGACGACTTCATCAACGACGTCATCAACATCCTAAAAAATATAACATAATTCTTGAGGATGGTTTATAGGCTATATTTTACCCACAAATTCCCAAGGGATCAAACGTGGGAAAAACCGCGCGAAGCTGCCAGTTTTGAATAATTATACAATCTTATTTTATTTCATATGGCAAAGTAGTGGGTATGATGTATACGCTAATAGTTTTTAAATGACCGTGTATAATATTGTATGCAATTAAAAATAAGCAATAAGAATCTGTTGAGAAGATGTGGCAAGAAACTCAACAGCATTCACCTTTTAAAAATACACAATGACAGTTTACACACCGGGAATACCATATGCATCCGGATATCTTATATACAGGATCTTTTAATAAAGACGCGTCCAATTCAAAATGGTATAAAACAGGCTGTGTGCGAGATATTAACGATTTTTTTCTGTTATTCAAAAGATCCATTCACGCCATTTTTTTTTTTAATATGACGTCATTCAACTGTCCGCCGCGTCTTCTAATGGGCGTAAAACAAATCTGGGAGGTTCAATTTTCAACAGACATACAATAATCAACAGGCAGATCTATTTTAATCCAATTTTTAAGCCTTAATTGAAGCCATATGATGTTTTCTTGTGGGGGTTTTTGACTAATACGCCGCAATAAACTGATACCCTGAAAGTCGACATAACCTAGGCCATCACTCAGTTTCAGTAGAATTAATGCAGCTTCTATGCTGGTCTGGGAGCGAAAGAAAAACATAGAATGTGCCAGCTGCTTCTTTCCTGGGCATACTGTAAAAGTAAATTAAGGGATAGAGGTTTTATTTGCGTTTTTGCGGGCGATACGCTGACCCTCAGGTACTTCATCATTATGCTACCTCCGAATTTGTCAAACGTGACATCAGATGGTTTTATTACCTCTGGTGTTCTGCCTACCCCATACGGGATAAAGGCGTGAAGTTATGTATGTATGTATGTAATGCAGCAGAGTCTTTGAAAATTGGACTTCCCGGATCCTTGTGAAACTGCGGCGGACATTTGAATTATGTTATATTCAAAACAAAATTGCATGAATGGGCCTTTTAAAGTAAAGAATAATTTCGTTAATACCTCACACAAAGCCTGTTTTATTCCATCTTAAAATCGACCCGTCCTTATTGAAAGACCCTATACTTTGCCACAACCCTTGTTTTTCCGTATCTTTAAATCTATCGAAGGGTAAATCTTAAATATTTTTGGAACTTTACTATAAAAGCGTATTATATATACCCATGAACCAGTTAGTTAGTGACTTTGTAAAGGCTTTATAGCCGGCTAGTTTATACCTATATTTCATTATAATAAATAAATAATAAATAAAATCCCCAGACAATCATACCAACTACCTGGCCTCAAAGTAAGCAAAGCTTGTGTTATGAGATACCATGTAGCGAACTAGGGGGGAACCTAGAATAGAAAATACATACCTATATAGATATAGACCCGGAACTTTTTTTTTTCTTGTTCCGTTCGGGAATTGAACCAGACAGGTTTACCCCATCGCCAAAGTGGTCGTCGTATGATTTTTCCCACTTTCCCATATTCCTACAAAAGCTCAAGTGTACACTGAAATCAGGTATTAACTTAAGATTTTTCCCGTAATTACTTACTTACACAATAGCTAAGTTTTTTAGTTATTTTTAATTGTATGTGGCAACCGGATGTGAGTGGGCTAGGGTCAGTATGTACAGTTGACCGGTGATGGCTTTATTTGTAAGCTGTAGCGTTTTAATCCGTAGATCAGTTCTGTGAGTTTGTAGCGACCAATGTATTTCCTACATCGCGCTATCAACAATAGTATCTATAATATATGTAGATTTAGTGACGTTTTGTGAACGATAGGCTGACCCTCTGTCACTGCAGTAGTCTCTCTCCATCTTTATAATACAAACGTGATCGTTGTTATGTCATTGTTGGCTAGATAAAATGACTTATTTTGTAAATGGTCAAATGTAACGACGTTGCCTACCAACCCATTACAGTCAAACAGTTCGTAATCAATGGTTTAGATTTTATTTTATTTTACTTTATTCAGGAAAAAAACAGTCATTGACATTATAGATGTCAAGATTTTGCATATAGAAAGGCATTTTGTTAGTGAATTCTACTGTTCGTAGGCAAAAGGAACAGTTTTCATGATATTGAAACCCGCCATATTCCTACCTACTTATTCTGTGTTGATACAGTCTATAACGTAATGCTGCCAATGTATTTTTATAATTCGTTTAAAATATGTCTTGATCCTTCAAATATTTGATATGGCGTATAGATTAGACTTGCTACCTCTTGCGCCTAAAAAGATTAAAAGCTCACGTCACAAAATCCTACTAGTTAGATAGATAGATATTTATTTTATTCACACAAAACACACATACATATAATCAAGCACAAATACACATGCATATTGATAAACAAAATCAAAAAAAAAACAAGAAAACACAAAATAAAGAAAATAAAGTAAAAAATTTTCAGCGAATAAAACAGTAAATTAAATTGCTCGTAGTAATGTACGCTGATGCAAAATGGCGATAACTCAGTGAGACGTTTGCATTTGAGCAAACCACCGATTTTCAGTTACCGCCAGTGAGGTCTGCGCAGAGGCGCATGTAACTATACCGACGCATAATTGTATTATCGGGGGGCACGGCAGTGCCCCCGCCAAGTCGAGCAAAAAAAAGCGGCACGGCCGTACCATCCTTTTCTCGAAGCAATTCAGGCTATTTTCGACCCCCCTATAATTTCGTTGTGGATAAAACAAGAAGACTGAATTTTCAGTAACTAATCAGGCATTATATAAACACGGTATATTTAAAATTTCAGTCAATTTGAACCAGTAATTTAAGAATTACAACTTGTTAAAGTTTCTGAATTTTGTCACTCACTGACTCACCGATCATCAAAAGTCCAAGGCACTTCTAGCAGACATAGAAGCTTAAAATTTAGAATACAAATAGAGTTTAGTGTCTTAATCATGGGAAAACCTAAATGTTTTGTAATTTCGGTCCAGTTTTCTAATTACACCAACTGCATGAATAACTTTGTAATCCCATATAAATGTATAGGATTACAAGGTTACATTTGCAGTTAATGAATCATTATTACTGTATAATAGAAAATAGTAGGTGTAGATACCTACTATATGAGGCATAACGGGAGGGGGTATAACGTAACGTATAACGTAACGTGGGTAAGGGTGTATTGGCTAAAAGGCTTGCTCATTGGTTTACTGATATTATTTGCTTACGATTTGGATCTTGTTTGAATAGTTTTAAGGTACCTCTATAAATAGGAACGTTAGTTGCGATTTAAGTTTGTCATTTCGATTTTAATATTATAGGTACCTACTTTGACGATTGGAAGGCATTGGTTCACTGATATTATTTGCTTACGATTGGGATGTTGTTTGGTTAATTTTAAGGTACTAACATAAATACGTTAGTTTGCAATTTTAGATTATAATTTCCATTATACATTGACGATTGGTAGGCTTACTTATTAGTATACTTGTTGCTAACGATTTGGACGATGCTTGGATAATCTTAAAATATAATACTTAATACATTGTAAGGTCACGTTTAATAATAATAATAATTCTTTATTGTACACCACAAGGATTAGTAAGTATATCGGGGTAGTGGGCTGGAATACTCTGTGCGTTGATATGAATAACATTATTTTCTAACTTTAATGAAAACAACAAGTAAGTTAGAAAATTGGGTGTCAAGTGCAGTTCTTAAGGGAGGAGTTAGACAAAGGTAGCTACCGGTACTCTGAGATGAAGGTGCCATACATGAAATATTACCAAGTGAACCATCGTCATTTTCACTATCATACATATTAATAAGTAATAAATAAGAGTTAATAAATTCTTAAATACAATATTATACACTACTTATAAAATACTTAGAAATACAAATAAATCAAATAAATAAATTATCAATAATGAAACAAAGTCTGCCTCCGGCTTAAGAATAGTAACAAAAAAAACATTATTTTTATATTGAATCAATATTGTTAATAATATTGCCATCGCATATTGATAAGATAAAACATTAACGTCTCTGACAGCAGTCGCAAATTTATGAGTGAGTGAAGATTGAAGTTTGATTTGACAAACAAACAGGTAAACAAATAGAATAAGTATTAATTTCAGTATTAATTTAAGTTTAAGTAATAATTGTATTCCTACATCTTGTATATCTACCAGTACTAGTAGTCGCAATGGATTCGGAAATACTGTATGTGAATGACCATCCATGCCCACACCGGATTGTCCGCATACCTGGTGATGGTTCGTGTTTATTTCATTCTTTGTCATTCTCTATGTATGGGAATACTGAGTCGTCGTATGAGATTAGACTTGCTATAGTGGAGTATGTGGTAGCGCATTGGGACGAGTTCAAAGTGTATACTTGTGACGAGTACGGAGACCCCTACATTAACACCGATCTGTACTCAACGGCAATGGTAAAAACAACTACCTATGGCTCCGTGTCTGAACTTATGGCTGCCGCAGCTTTGTATCCGTACGCTTTCGAGGTTTACGAAAACGGCCTTTTGAGAGGATCATTTGGTTGTGATTCTGGAAATCCGGTGAAACGTTTACGATTTTCTGGTAGTTACTTAGGCGGCCATTATGAAGTGCTCCTTCCAGAAGTGCCTCATGAAGTGCTCCTTCCAGAAGCGCCTCCGAATGATGATAATATGAATAAAAATAATACAAACTTGCCTAAAAAGGGGGGAAGACCTAAAAAGGTTATAGGAAGACCTAAAACTTCGTCGCTCTCCCGTTCTCAACAAATTAAAGAAGCGGCGGCTCGTTACCGCCAGAACAACCCCGAAAAACGTAAGGAGACATTAGCTCGTTACAGTGCTTCATGTCCGGAAGTTAACAGAGCAGCTGTAGCGCGTTACAATGCTTCTCACCCAGAAGTTCACCGAGAAGCAGTGTCTCGTTACTCTGCTTCTCATCCTGAAGTTAATCGAGAAGCGGTGTTACGTTACACTGTTTCCCACCCCGATGTTAACCGTGAAGCTGTCCAAAGGAAAAGATCAAACAAAAAATTACTATCTCGACTAAAAAATATAGAAAAAATTACTCAAGCGCTAACAAATAAAATTAAGGACAGATTAGAAGCGGAGAAACTAATTAAATGGGCAGTCCATAACAGGCAGCAAACTATAGGAAATTTTAATAAAACTATTGATAAATTGAAAGATAAATTTAAAGTATCGTTAGAAAAACTAAATTCTTGCCCTCCAGATAGTTCTTTAAATGACAAATTCGAATGGTTTATTGGAAAATCAAAACATAGAAGTAATCAAGAGCCATATTACGCAGGAAAACCTTACAGTTTATTACAAAACCAGGACAAAGCTATCGAAATTGACGACACAGGAAAAGCGGTATTTGGGAATGTAAAAACGCATGGCCATAGTTTAGTTTGGTCTTGTAATGATCTGTGTGCACTAGATGAGAACGTAATCATACGATTAACAAACATTTTCGAAAGCTTGGTGAACAAAAGTGCAGCTCAGTATTACACATTAATTGAAAAAGGAAACATATTTGAGTATTTAAATTATATTAACACTATCAAAGCGCATTTTCCTCGCCTAAGAACAATTTCAAGAGAAATTTATCAAGTACAGAGTATTTTTAACATTTTAAAAGATATTGACGAATCATTGGAAAAATCTGACGTCGAAAAAATAAAAGAACACGGAAAACAACAAAAAGTTGGAAGTGTGGTAGTGGAAAGTGAAGAGTCACAAGAAATTGTAGAGGATGAGATCATAGATAAGCATAAAGCTGCGTTCAAATCTCTAAAACTAAAGTGTCTTGATACTCCAAAGCTAGAGTGCATGTCATGTATGAAACTTTGTTATTCAAGAGATATTTCATCTCTGAACAGATTAAGAAAAGCTATAGACACTAGTATTTGGAATAATCTTCTCGACTATTATAAAACCAACAATCTAGATCACAGCCCATACATATGTCACTCGTGCTTACAAAAAATTAGAGCAAATCAACTGCCAGCAGCTTGTGTTCTAAATGACCTATACGTTAGTACTGCTCCACCACAGATAACCGAGTTAAATGGCTATGAGAAGATCTTAATTCAACGCGCCAAAGCATTTCAGGTGGTAATGCTAATAAATCCCGTTGCTAACAAACATTTACCTAATAGGAACATGATGAAAAAAGTAAAAGGCCGAACTTTCCACCTTCCTCTGCCGATTGAAGAAACTTTGAAAAAGCTGCCTAGACCAGAACACCCTATCACTAACCCTGAAATGTTTATTATGGTACGAGGTACGCCAACAAAATCTAAAATAGTGTGGGAGGATATGGTAGATATTAACAAGGTTTACCAAGCCTTACAATATTTAAAAGGTGTTAATGCTCTTTACTCTCGAATACAACTGCCGCATTCACCTCAACAGTTGATTGATTATATTAATGAAGAGGACAATATTCATCATATCGTAGGCCAATTAGAATCTCAAGTAGATAACGTTGTAGAAGGAAACGGTGGGCTACTAACACAAGTTACATCAGAAAAGGAGGCGGACTATGAACAATACACTATTTACCCCTTGCATGAAAGGAGGAGAAACGCTCCTATTTCCGAACTCTATCAAATGCTGAAAGTCAACGCTGCTCCAATTGATTCTAGAGATAAGGATTTGGATGTAAAGTGTTTTCCTGATCTTTATATTGAAGGAAAATATGGTCAATTTTATGATCGGCAGCAAAAGCTAACATCAAGTGAGTATATTAAAGCAAGATTAATGTCAAAACACTCTCAATTCCGCCTTAATCAACAATATTTATTTTTTCTCCTTAATGATACTAATATACGTCAAATAAATTCTGGCATTTTCTATAAAATGAATTGCGTTAACCAAAAACAAAAACTTACAGCTGAACAGTATTTTGAGATGCTTAATAAAGATGAGTTAGAAGGTGACTTAACAGCAATATTTGGTAGATTACGAAATACAGAACAGTTCTGGAAAAAGCCAAGGAATGACGTCAATTGTATGACTCAGCACTACGGGCCAGCAACCTGGTTTCTTACAATAAGTCCTTCCGAATGGATGTGGGAGGACTTAGGTGAGTACCTTAGGACAGTTAATGGTCCAGAAATGGCTAGCAAGAGTATTAGCGAATTGGTTGCTTGAGATCCCGTCTCCACTTCCAGGTTTATTGACAATAAGTTCAAAGCCTTGTTAGACTTCATAATGTCAACGGATGAACCGCTTGGAAAGGTTATTCATTATTTCTGGAGGCGGGAATATCAGTCACGTGGAGCGCAACACTTTCACTTAATGTTATGGGTAAAAGACGCCCCCATACTTCATGAGTCCTCGCTTGATCAGGTTGCATCATTTATTACAAAGTATGTAACTTGTGCCATACCGGATAAGAATCTTTCACCAACGCTCTATCAACGAGTCACGTCATATCAGACCCATAAACATAATCAGTACTGCATGCGGCAAAAGAAAACAAGAAGAGGTTTCGTAAAAGTTTGTCGTTTCGGATTCCCCCGCCCGGCCACAGAAGTACTTACTATTAGAGATTTAATAGAATCAATAGCTGCAAGAAAGACATTGTCGTCTAACAGTAGACTCTACAATATTGTACGCAAACAAGAATGGTCTATGGTTAATGATTATAATCCCGCGATTTTGCTAGCATGGAATGGCAATACTGACATACAATACGTAGGCGAAAAAACCGCTATTTTAAATTATTACGTCACTAAATATACCACTAAGAGCGAGAAAACTCACGCTGCTGATATGTTTCAAGACATAAACTCTACAAAACCTTTAAGAAGCCGCCTATTTAACATTGGCCTTAGAGTTTTATCTAGTAGAGAGTGCGGTTCTTTGGAAGCCAGTGACACTCTACTAGGTATTCCTTTGTACGGCACAGATCGTACCACAACAATTCGATGGCTGGACGTCAACATCTTTCGTAACCGGCGTGTTAAATCTAAATCTGATATGATGATGCTAGAACCGGAGTCCACCGATATTTATTACGAGTCTTGGATCGATGACCACTATCCTAAACGGCCTAAAGAACTAGAGGCTACTAACTTGTACAGTTTCGCTCAAAATTACGATATTGTGAAAACACGCCCAGTCTCCTCTGAAGTGGAGTGTTACGAGATAAATGTCGGTAAAAAGTTCCTGAAAAGAAGAGCTAACCCCTATTTAATCAATCACTATTTCTACGACGCAGAACAGGTACCAGAGAAATACTTTTTCTCTTTACTTCTTTTATTCAAGCCATGGCGTTCCTTAGATAAGCTTAAAATAGGGTGTGAAACTTACACAGAGGCATTTAATTTGGCGAAAGAAGAGTTAAAAGAAGGAGTCGATTATGGAAATTCAATGATAGAGTCAAGATACAAGATACAAAAGGCATTTGAAATGATAGAGTCTAAAGTTGCTGAGATAAACGAATATAGGGAAATTGCTGATGATGACGATGGTCCTGAAAACCCTTTAGACTTTGAAGCCGTGGAAGCTGCAAATGCCATGGACGACTTTCAGAGAATCGATATGGCTGAAGAAGAAGAGTCTGATCTTCAAAGTATGATCGCAAAACTGAATGTCGATCAAAAAAGAGTCTTCGATATGATCACAAATAAAATGGACACTACTGATAATAAGGCTGACGTTTTACGCTGTTTCGTGAGTGGAACTGGTGGCACGGGTAAGAGCTTTTTAATAAAAACTCTAAAGGCTTGGGTTAAGACGCATTTAAACAAAAAAGTTGCAGTTAGTGCTCCAACAGGCATAGCTGCATTCAATGTGAATGGATTGACTATACATAGACTATTGCAGCTGCCTGTGGAACATAAACAAACACCAAAGTACAAACCACTTTCTGATGAAGTGCTCCAGGTTTTGAGATCAGATTTGAAAGAAGTAGTGTTGTTTATCATAGACGAAGTGTCGATGATATCCAATGTTACTTTAACATATATTCATTTACGCTTGTCTGAGATATTCGACACAAGTGACGATCAGAACGGGTGGTTTGGAAAAAAACATCTTGTAGTTTTCGGGGATCTCTTACAACTTCCACCGGTAAGAGAAAAGTCACCTTTTGAAAAACTAACAACTACTGAAACTAACAAATTGCTAGGTTCCCTCAGTATGCCCAATCTGTGGATTGAACTGTTTACATACGATGAACTTACAATTAACATGCGGCAGATTAATGATTCTGACTTTGTTGAAATGCTAAATAGAATTAGATTAGGTGTGACTACACAAAAAGATCGCGACTTACTCTCGACTAGATTATTAACTCTCAAGTCCGATTCAAATGAAAACAGATTAACTGAAATAATTGAACACCTCTCGAAACTTTCTGATGATACCGTTTGCTTATTACCTACAAAAAATATGTGTCAACAATTAAATACTGCAATGCTCAGATCTCTCCCACATCCTGAAATAAAACTTATAGCAATAGATAGCCTTGATTGTCCCAGGTACCTAACAAAAAGAGCTCGTGAATGTATAAAAAAATATGAAGACGATGCTACTATGACTGCAGGTCTGGAAGAGAACATAATTATAAAAATAGGCGCAAAAGTCATGTTAAGGCGAAACATTGACGTGAGTCTCGGTTTAGTTAATGGGTCTATCGGCATTGTGCGAAAAGTAAAGGTTGATCCTGAAAATTCAAAAATAATTAAGAGAATATATATTACATTTAATAATGAACCTAATGTTTACGAGCTTGGTCCGGTCAAAATTAAATTTGAAATTATTAATAGAGCTTATGTTCATCGCGAACAATTTCCCATATGTATAGCCTATGCTATAACTATACATAAAAGTCAGGGCCTAAGTCTAAGTAATACGCTGATGGATATAGGTGCTGCAGTGTTCACATCCGGTCAAGCTTACGTGGCACTTTCGAGAGTTACAAGTCTGGGCGGTTTACATCTCATTAATGTCGACTTTGGAAGTATTAAAGCGCAGGAATCATCAATTTGTGAATACAACAGATTAAGAAGTATTTACCGTCCAGACTTGTCAAAAATTGTAACATCAAAGCCTCCGAGAAAAACCCACAGAGACAGGGAGTGGGCTTTGAGAAAAACTGTAGCTGAAGCACAAGAAGTAGTACCGGAAAAGAAAAAGAGGAAGACTACATCCAAAAATAAGAAAATACGAGTATCATAAGACAAAGCCTTTAAGAAAATTCGTTAGAAGTAGATGGTACCAAAAAGTAAGACTCTACAAAAAGAAGTGAGATGCCATCAAAAACAACCTGTAAAAAACCCAAGTCTCGCAGCTCAGTCTTTCTACCGTAAAAAGTTGTGAGATCCATGTAATACCAAGTCGGATAATCTATTTAGTCTCTACTTAAAGGACCTTCTGTCTTAAGTTATTATATCAGTTATTATCATGCCAATATTAAAATATTTTACTTTTAAAACAAATAGATCGACTTGGACATCGCATGATTTGATTATTAGTATGTATCACACTACACAGCACGACGGGCCAGCAACCGAATTCCTCACCAGAGTCCTTCCGAATGTGATGATTGAGGTGAGTATCTTAAAGAAGATAATGCTCCTGAAATTTTAATGGCGAACAAAAGTATTAGTGAATTCGTTGCGCTAAATCCCGTATCGACTTCTCGGTTTATTGAGAAGTTTAAATGCCCCCAGAGCCATGTTGTTATCCGATGAGTCGCTTGGAAAAGATAATATATTTATAGCTTGTTTTGGAGACGAGAGTTTCAATCGCGTGAGGCGCGATAGACTAAAGAATCTAATATGATTGTAATATTCATTGTGTTTTCATGCGATGTCCAAGTCGATCTATTTGTTTTAAAAGTAAAATATTTTAATATTGGCATGATAATAACTGATATAATAACTTAAGACAGAAGGTCCTTTAAGTAGAGACTAAATAGATTATCCGACTTGGTATTACATGGATCTCACAACTTTTTACGGTAGAAAGACTGAGCTGCGAGACTTGGGTTTTTTACAGGTTGTTTTTGATGGCATATGATTATATGCAATTTACATTGATTAATATCGAATTGAATAAGTACCACGATAGTCGTAATTTGCTTAGTTAAATTACAATAAGCACGTAGTGTAATTGAATCATATAAATTAACATAAAATAAAATAGAATAAATAACATAAGTTACATTTCGGGAAAAACAACAATAATGAATGAGGAAAATAATAATTATTATAGGTACATCCAGGACAGGATATATAAATAGTGAGGGATCCCTATCGTCGATAAGACCCAAGAAACCAAGTTTCATCTCATTTGTTTTTGTTTTAATATCAATAAGTCTTTAAGTTTTGTTTTAAAAGTATATTTGGTAATTTATAAGTAAATATGGCTAAGTCTTTTAATCAACGTACAGCGACATCTATCGAATAAAAGCAAACTAAAATTTTCTATATTATAAATGTTTCAGTTTCAATGGATGGATGTATGCATGTCTTGATGTTTGTTCCTCTATCACGGCAAAACGGCTTAATGGATTTAGATAAAATTTGGCATAGTGATAGTTTACAGTCTGGAATAGCAAATAGGCTACTTTGATCTGGATACTCCCCCGGGATTTGAAATGGCTCGGGTAAAACCGCGCGAAACAGCTAGTATTGTTATAAGCTTTTAACTTAAGTCACACCTCGTTTTCTAGTCATTGCTACTCAGAACATCGCGTAGGTGTAAGTAATATTTTGATTCTAATAAAATGTGTGTCATGGATGGTAACAGGTTAGCCATTTAGCGATTAATCAGTATAAGTCAGATAGTCAAAAGAAATTATGCAAAGTTATTCGAATAATTAATAATTTAAGGCGAATATCTATCGATGAAGAAGAAGATAGCTTCTTTATTTAAAAATGATGTCATTATATGATCTTTATGTTTCGATAATGTACTGGGGGACTGGAAACTGCTCGCGTCCGCAAGGTTTAGCCCTCGATGCCTTGTACGTGGTCCCTGGGTGGTGCTAAACGAGCAGTAAAATCTGGTGGTAGGCTTCGGCCGTGGCTTGTCACCACCCACTAGACAAAACCATGCCGCCAAGTAACCTAGTTGCGTTCCGGCATGATGTCTAGTGTAGCCATTGAGGAGGATAGGTCTGAGTAATCGTGCTGCATCGGAGAACTGTTTACAACTCGTAGGATAATGACTCACCGGGTAACTCGTTTTGGAGGGTAGCGGGATCCGAAGCACGGTGCACCGCTGGCCGACCGCAGGTAGTAGGGGCCCAAGTAGCATGCCAGCCACATGCAAAAGGCTGCCCCGCCACCTCGCGAAAAATCCCGGGAGGCTCCATCGTGCCGGTTGGCGACCGGTTTGAGAGGACCCGATGGCGAACTCGGCGGGGTTCGGGCGTCCCCGCAGTCTCCAAGCGAGTTTCCCAATGGTGCATCACCCCTATCGAGTTGCTTGGTTCCATTTGCAGCGCTTCACTCAACTTCTGTTCTCCTCCCTATTCACTCCACTCCAAATCTAATGAAAGGTCCAAAGAAGAGTAAGGTAACACAGCGGTTGCACTTCCTCTCGTTTAAAGTGCACTTCTGTAACATCCAAGGAGTGCACTCCAATCTCAATGATGTCCACCACCACCTCGAGACGGAGAGACCCCACCTACTCTTCCTGTGATCCGTCAGACTCGGCATACCTTTGTTACCCAGGTTACATCCTGGAGTCCAAATTCCACCCGCACGCCGGGGTGTGCATGTATGCCAGTGACAAGATCTGTCAGCGTCTCCGTTACTTAGAAGTGCCGGACCTTTCAGTTATGTGGGTTCACATAGATACCGGCCTAGACCAAATGGTATACGCTGGTATTTATCGGTCACACAGCGGAGATCGGGAGACAACGAGGCTTATGGACTATCTCAGCAGTACAGCGGACAAGGTTCAGCAGCGTTTTCCCACAGCGCAGTTGGTGTTCCTGGGGGATTTTAACGCACACCACGGACAGTGGTTATACCCGTTTCAGGACACTGACCATGCTGGTAGAGAGGCTTTTAAGTTTTCGCTCACTCATGGCCTCTCTCAGCTTGTTGACGAGCCTACGCGCATACCAGACGTTGCTGGCCACACTGCTTACTGCCTGGACCTTCTGCTGACAACCGATCCGGACAGATATTCGGTGTCCGTCACTGCACCCTTAGGGACATCCGATCGCTGTCTGGTGAAATCTGTATCGCAGTACTCGCCACCTGACACCCGACCAAGTGGTTCTAGGCGAGTATGGCGTTACAAGTCGGCAGATTGGGATGAAATGCGACATTTCTTCGCATCTTATCCGTGGCGGCAAGCTTGTTTTACATCAACCGATCCATCGTGCTGCGCTGATGCAGTCTCAAGTGTGATAGGTCAAGCAATGGAGTTCTTCATTCCCTACGCTGATCTATCCCTTGAAACCAAAGCTCGCCCATGGTTTAGTGCTGAATGCTTTTCCGCTGAAAAGCGTAAGCGAGAAGCGTACAAAGCCTGGGCAACCGCTCGCAGAAGCAAAGCCGTGGATTCGCATGAACACAAAAAGAGGTACAATGCTGCCGCCAAGTCCTGCAAAAAGGTGATCAAGAGAGCTCGTTTCGCCCACATAGGCTGTATCGGAGACAGAATAGCCTCATACCCCTCGGGAAGTAAAGCTTTCTGGTCCCTCGCCAAGTCGGTTGAAACGAACTTTTGTCGCCCTTCGCTGCCGCCTCTGCGGAAACCTGACGGTTCTCTGGCCCACACCGCTAAGGAAAAGGCGGATTTATTTGCCAGTATCTTTGCGGAAAATTCTCGTCTAGATAGCCAAGGTAAAATCCCACCCCAATTACCTCAGTTCGGTCCTACAATGGGTACCGTTCATATTCGCCAAAAGGAGGTTCTTAAGTGCTTGCTGCACCTAGACGAGAATAAGGCTAGCGGTCCAGACGGTATTCCTGCAGTGGTGTTGAAACGCTGCGCAGCTGAGTTGTCTCCCGTTTTGACGCGTCTCTATAGACTCTCTTTGGAATCTGGTAAAGTCCCCAAATCCTGGAAGCTGGCTAACGTACAACCAGTACCGAAGAAGGGAAGCCGTGCTGATCCTGTCAACTATCGACCAATTTCAATCACCTCCATACTTTGTAAAGTCATGGAACGTGTATTGAACAATCGACTCCTGGCATACCTTGAGACCAACGAGCTCCTAAGCGATAGCCAATATGGTTTCCGCAGTGGACGCTCGACCGGCGATCTTCTCGTGTATGCCACACACTTATGGAGTGAGGCCTTGGAGGGTCATGGTGAAGCAATAGCTGTATCCTTAGACATCTCCAAGGCCTTTGACAGGGTCTGGCATGATGGTCTCTTAAGCAAGCTTCCAGCATATGGCATACCGACCGGGCTCTGCGACTGGATATCTGATTTTCTGAGGGAACGGTCGATTCGAGTAGTCTTAGACGGCTACTCCTCTGACCTAATGGCAATTAATGCCGGGGTACCTCAGGGATCTGTTCTCTCTGCAACTTTATTCTTGCTGCACATTAATGACCTCCTAACACCAGGCATTATTGGATATGCTGATGACAGCACTGTTGTTGAGAGATATATATCCAATGCGCGAACGAGCGCCCATGAAATCCAGGTTTTGAGAGAGTCTATGATTGAGCGCGTTGATTCGACCTTGCGGAATGTGTCCGATTGGGGCGAATCTAACCTGGTCAAATTCAACGCCTCCAAAACACAAGCGTGTCTATTCTCCGCAAAAAAGAGCACCTTTACTCTTACGCCCACTTTCCAGAATGTATCTGTTCCCATCACCGATCAACTAGGGCTTTTGGGCGTCACTATAACGTCCAAATTAAACTTCGGACAACAAATTGAGTCTATGGCAAAAACGGCTTCCAAAAAATTGGGTATCATCTCGAAGGTCCGGCGGTACTTCAGCCCTGAACGGCTCCTCAACTTATACACAGCCCAAGTGAGGTCTTGCATGGAGTACTGTAGTCACCTTTGGGATGGTTCTGCCAAATACCAGCTCGAAGCGCTAGACTCTGTTGACCGAAGAGCCCGAAAACTCATAAATAACAACAACCTTACAAATAAAAAAATTGCAGACGCTGGAGCATCGTCGTAAGGTTGCTTGTTTGACAGTCTTTTATCGGCTACATTTTGGTGAGTGTGCGAGTGCTCTTTTTGACCAAATTGAACCCACCCCTTTTTACCACCGGACTACCAGACGCAGACAGAACTTCCATCCGTATATAGTGGATATACCAAGAAGTCGAACAAAACGCTTCGATAGTTCCTTTTTGGTACGGATTGCCAAGGTGTGGAACAATCTGCCTGCGTCTGTTTTTCCTGACCACTACAGTCCTGGAACTTTTAAGTGTCGAGTGAATAGGTTTCTCGTGGATGGACGTGTAACACCATAGTCTTCATGCGCACTTTCCATCAGGTGGCATGGAAGACAAACGTCCTATCCTTACAATATAAAAAAAAAAAAAAAAGATTTCATATCATTAATATGGCGGTAGGGGAGAGTGGGGTTGAAAGTCACAATTTAATGTGTTCCAAAATTCAAAGTTTAGAAATATCAATTTTATATCAACGGATACTGCAATTATTGTAGTTTAAAAAGAAATTGAGTATTTTACTTCAAGATCATCTGGCAAATTTTTATTTATGTTTTTTGTAAAAATGGGACATGTGACTCTTAACCCCGGTTCAGGGGTAGTTGTCATAGTGCCGTCTTCATTTAAATTTAATTTAATTTGATGAGCATTTTTATTAAAAATATACATTTTGTACGTCTTATTTCTTACCAGGAAAGGAACAAAAATATTAACATTGTCAATGTGCTTTAAGCAAATATAAAATTTTAACAAATATAGTATTCTGGTAACAAAAATATTACTATTCAAGTTGTTGTGGGTAGTCCTATAATTAATAAACAGTTACTCACTGAACTTGGTCCTAACATTATACTACATGGTGACAGCGGGTAAAAAATATTAATTAACATCGGTTCGAGTGTTGTTTTTGTAATAAATTTATCGTTTTGTGCGTTATTACTGCGTGCAGTTCATCAATATATATAAAACTGTTCCGTTACTGACTGAGTGACTGAGGTACTGAGTGACTGACAGACAACGTACAGCCGTAACTACTGGGCGTAGAGAGCTGAAATTTGGAACATACATTCTTTAGGGAATGTAGGGGTGCACTAAGGAAGGAATTCCCGAAATTCCCACGGGAACGGGAAATATAGGACTTTTTAGTTTGTATGAAAAATCTTATTCCTTGAGTGCACCGATGTTAAACTTGGTGTAAAGGTTTTTCAATATGTGTCTGGTTGTGTTATGAAAGGAATTCCCGAAATTCCCACGGGAACGGGAAATATATGATGTTTTAGTATGTATGAAAAAATCCCATCCCTTGAGTGCATGGATGTGATACTTGATATAAAGGTTCCTCAATAAGTGTCTGTTCGTATTACGGAAGGAATTCCCGAAATTCCCACGGAAAGGGGTTGGACTTTTTAGTTTGTATGAAAAATCTTATTCCTTGAGTGTACGGATGTGATACTTGGCATGAAGGTTCTTCAAAGAGTGACTGGTTGTGCTACGAAAAAAATTCCCAAAATTCCCACGGGCACGGGTAATATATGATTTTTAGTTTGTACGAAAAAAACTTATTCCTTGAGTGCATGGGTGTGATACTTGGTAGAAAGGTTCTTTCAGTGGGTGTCTGGTTGTGTAGTTTCTGAAATTTTCACGAGAAGGGTAGTTAAGCGCATACGAAGTTGCGGGATAAAGCTAGTTATAATATAAACAATGGAGGATACTCGCACCGAACAAGAACATAAAATGTTCCGGGTCTGGGCGATTATCTATATGTATATGTATTTATATCCCAGGTTCCCCCCTAGTTCACTACATGGTTTTCCATATCACAAGCTCTTCTTAGTTTGGAGCCATGGAGTTGGTGTGATTGTCTGGGGATTTAATTTATTATTATTATTTGTTTTTTGGCCACATAGTTTGTTTGCCAGTTTGGACATTTTGGACGCGAGTGAACTTCGATGATTGCAATTTGAGATGTATTAGAGTGCAAAATAAAACTCAAAGTATTTTTGAAAAATTGAAAAGCGTATATGTAATAAGATGTGTTTATGTATCCAGGGGCTATACTATAAGCCAAAAAAGTAAAAAAACTGACTTCACGTCAAAACTTTGGTTGAATTATAATGTCGTCAAGGTAAACATTCTCCGAATTTATACATATTTTTTCACAAATTTGAAATAATCCATGAAGTACCTAGTCAATCTATTTCGATATATGGGCCCAACTCTGAAGTACCTTCTATCATATAAAACGAGAGTTTTCAAAATCGATTCATAATTGTCCAAAATATCGTGTAACAAAGACCCAAAAAAAACATACACACGAATTGAGAACTTGCTCCTTTTTTGAAAGTCAGTTGAAAATATCATTTGTACCATGAAATCTCGTAAAAAAAGTATTTCATTCAATAGAGCTATAAATAGGCACAGCTGTACACAGTTGGAGCGTAGCCTACATAATCATTTTATCCTTATTTACCGCTATACATAATATTTGACAAATCTATTTTAACCTTGTACTAAAAACGAAAAAAATCTTTTTCTGGATTCATATTTCCCTTTGAATCAAATATTTTTTCTCAGAAAGAAATCTTACAGCGACACGTGTAAGCGACCACCCAATTTTTGTTTACACAAAATAAACAATATTTTAATAATAGTTGAAAAAAAACAGTAACTTATGGTTTTGTGTTTGATACACACATATGTTTTTGTTTATGTCTTGACTTCAATATTTAAGTTATTGGGGTTGTTTAAAAAGATGGGAAAACGGCAGTGTCTCTGTGTAAGACGTAATCTGTGTAATTTAGAATATACATATACCTTCACAATTTGACTTCTATTTCATGTAAAGTGTGTTTGGAAAACTACAAAACTATTGCTATAAACTAGCTGTTGCGCGCGCTTTCTTCAGGGTAACTTCAGGATAACAAGTAGCCTATGTGCTATTCCAGACGGTACACTATCACTATAATTTTATTCAAATCCGTTGAGCCGTTCTCCCGTGATTGAGGAACAAACATTAATACATCCAAACTTTCTCATTTGTAATATTGAGTAGTAAGATCAGAAAAATAATCAAACTGACGAACCAAATATTGTGGTTCACAAGTGAGGACTTAGATGGATTATATTCTGATACAGAAGATCCAGCATCAAGCCATCCTAGTTCCATGCAGCATCAAGCCAGTTTGCAGATGTCCGTATTCCAATCTGTCTCAGCTGAGACTCGAGCCTACGTCAGGACCTATACTCATGGAATAAAATAGCTTTATAACGGTGAAATATTTTTGTATAATAACTCCTAAATAACGCTTTATAGTGATAAGGCCGCCTTAATTGCATTTTTGATTTCAAATGTAATGTACTTTATATTTTCAATGACAATAAAGAGTTATTGACTGTTTTATTGATTAATTTTCGTCATTTTTTGACTAGTGTAACGGGCGCCAAAAATATGAATACGAGAACAAATATAAAGGAACGCAATTTTTTACAGAAGCCAGCAGACTAAGCGTTACATTACCTGTCAAATTTCCCTAACCAATTTTAACTTAATCTCGAGGGCATAGCGTTCAGATTCAAGTAAAATTTTTTGACAGATAAATTTGAAACGCGGCACGACTTTTGTACAGAACACTAAAAATATTTTTCTATTCTTTCTGCTTTTTTATTTATATAACTTTATTTTTGTATAAACGCAACTATTACTATATTTATAAAGGTACGTTTAATATTTGTTGATCTGTTTGTGTATATAAACATATGCAGACATTTTCTTGTATCTAAACTTCCGTAATAATAGTAAAAAGCTCATAACAAGCGACTAATCCGATTGCTTAAAAGATCCCTTCAGGACCCGTCTGGAGAGCGACCCCTAATCATGCAAAACATACATAACTTGACGCCTGTATCCCATATGGGGCATGCAGAACACCATAGGCTATAAAACCATATGATGTCACGTTGGAGCAATGTGGAGGTATTATAATAATGGAGAGAGACTATTGCAGTGACGGGGGATCAGCCTATCGCCCACAAGACACGCCAATAAAACCTCTGTCCTTTAACTGACTTTTACAGTATGCCCGGGAAGAAAAGCAGCTGGTACATTCTACGTTTTTCTTTTGCTCCCAGTCAAGCATGGGATAATATCACCGCTTCGACAGTGCTGTGTTTTGGTAATGTTTTATGAATAGCCAGGCTCCTTCTAAACCTCTATCATCTTCTCACTTACAACCATGTAAGATTGAGGTCAAACGCACGATAGTAAATAGAAAAAATCGCTTTAGGATACTAATGTGTAATAATATTTTTAAGTTTTTGCATTTCATCGACATCATCATCAATACATTGCAGTAATGCTCATTTAAGCCCCAGCTAGATTTACAACCAATGCTTCCAACCAAGGTTATCTAAGGTTATGTTGTTGACAACCACTTCCGAGTACAATCCACACTGTTATAAACGGTGGTTGCAAACAAAGACACATACCAAGGTCACGCTAAGCCACGCCCCAAATTGTCAGTCTCGCGTCGGCAACATCTTCTTGATGGCGGTTTTGTATGCAATTGAGGATATAAACAAGAAAAGGTTGAAACGCAGGCTATAAAACTATAAAACTCGAGTCATTTATAGTTATATAGTAAAATATACAATAACGAGCGCACACATTGTCCTAAACACAGACATACATCTACATGGATAACGCAAATACTTGTACTTTGCGTGTCAGAACCCCGATCAAGCGTCAAGGTTGGTCGCCTCTAGATTTGATCCGCGCGTATATATATATGTCTGTTGGAAAATCCACAATATCGATATCGTTCTCAATTATCGATTTCATCGACGACATCGCTGTCTCTGAATCTGTTTGTATTTCCCACTAATAAATATCAGCTGTGACGTCACAATAGGTCTTAAAAAGTCGGCACGCTTGGTTTTAATACAAATCGTGACACTTGCGTTGTCTATGTAGATGTATGTCTGTGTTTCTAAACACCGCCGTTTACAACTAGCTCCCGCCAACCAAGGTCCCACCAATGTCATGCGAAGTTTTTACAAACAGCCGTCTTCACTGTTGTAAACTAGCAAAGTCACCTTTGTTGAGTCACCTTGGTTTGATGTTTTGTTTTAAACAGTCTAGATGGTGCTTTATTCTTAAATAACTGAAAAAAAATATGCTATACAGAGTGACTGGTAGGTCACTTTCGAAATTTGAGGACTTGATAGTTTGAGGTCAAACTGCACAAAAAAGATAATTATTTACTGAGTAAACTTACCCAAAACTTTGAGAATTGATTACGCAACGCATGGTTATACTAGCGTTGGCATCGATCCGCGTGCCAGGTCACGTGCCGCGATTGACTCAGGCGTGAGTAAAGTCAGTAGTAACAAAACTTTATTTATTTTTAAAGAATTTAATTGAAAAATTAGGTACTTGCTTTATTACATAATTATGACTACAATCGAGTACCTACAGAGTGCTCTCCTTCAATATCTAAAATTTGTCAGCAGTCACCCTGTATAAAATGGCTTAGCTGTAAAGCTATCCACTAGATAGAGCTACGTTAGCAATAAAACATAAAACAGAATACCAATGCTAAGTAATGTCGTCGGTGGCGTGTTGCAAGAGCCCGGTAGCTCAGTTGAAATAGCACCCGTCCGCAAGCGGTAGTCCCAGGTTCGAGTCCTGGTCAGGTGATTTTATTAAGCATATTTTTCAGTTATACTAAGGTATAAGTTTAGTTGAATGCTTAGCTATTTTGAGTATAACCTGTTCAGATAGACAATGTTTAGTATAAGTGATAGATTATGTAGCAAGGTAAACTATTCAGCAAAATTAGAGGGTTTCGAGAGGGTAATTAAGTTGTTCAAATAAAGTAAATTTTAACAAACCTTTGATAAGTCAACAAGTACAAGTTGCTTTCCAAAGAGTTTTCCAACCTTTTTGTTTAGTTTCTATTTGTCTATGGCTTGTTCTGGGTCAATGTATGCCGAACGTGAAATGAAAATTGTAGGTACTTCTCAGAGAAATTGTGGTGTCCATTTAAGTTAAAACTTATAGCTACGCAATGACGTTTTAATATATTTTATTTAAATCATTTTAAATGACATTTTATTGAATATAGCTTATAATTTTTTACTTAGTTTTGAATTCTTTTAAAAGTACATAATCAACTAACTGAACTGTAATTAACTAGGTTGTCATTATTTAAATTTGGTTGTACTTAAAATCAAAATTTTGTCATCTATGTTTTTACAACTTAGTATGTTATTATTGTTAAGGAAGAGCGGGGCCTCCTGTCACAGGTGTCATTGAACACCTACTAGGCAGGTCCCAGCCCTGGATTATTGTAAATTTAATACTTGTAAAGGAAAATAAACAATTTATTATTATTTATTATTATTATTGAATATCTTATTTGACAGTTGGTTATTAACATTGGTCAAGCTTATTATTTTTCTGATGAGATTACTAGGCAGTTTTCTAGTTAGTCACTTTTTATGGTAAATAAACTTGCATTTTAGCTAAAACTGATAATAGAAAGTCAGATAATTCATCAGACACCCAATATAAAGAGTAATATAAAACAGAGCAAAAAAAAGAAAATTGCAGCTTTTTAATATCATCTTAAATATCCAAGAATTAGACAGGGCTTCCTGAGACTCTGGGACATTAAGGGAAAGTGTCTTAAATGTCGTAGATAGAGTATTTTGCGGACAGAAGACTTTATATACATACATACATACATATCGTCACGCCTGTATCCCTTATAGGGTAGGCAGAACACCAGAGGTTACAAGACCATCTGATGCCACGTTTGGCAAATTTGGAGGTATTATAAAGATGGAGAGAGACTATTGTATTGACAGGAGGTCAGCCTATCGCCCACAAAAACGCCTTTAAAACATGATATAGTTTGACTTTATATGATTTTAAAATATAAGTAATTATGCATTTCAAGATGCTTTGGCTACGAATCCAACCGATTAAAAATACGAAAAGAACCACCCCCATTTTTTTAAATGCCAATCGAAAGAATGGATAAAAAAAATAATTCTTCTTAAGTAACATAGCATTTTAAAAGTAAGAAATATCGTGAAAATGCTGACAGCAAAAATATGTAAAAATGCACGTGAAATCTTTAAATACAGAATTACTAATGTTTAAATCATAAATACATGCATAAGCTTACGCCTGTCTTCCTTTGGGGTAGGCAGAGACAAGGGAACACCAATTGCTACGATCCAGACATACCTTTTTCGCTTCCTCCACGCTCATTAATCTTTTCATACATGATCGCCGGTTACGGGTACTTTTAACTTGGCCCTTTTTAAGAACATCGTCAATTTGATCGGCATACATTCGCCTAGGGCGGCCCCTTCCGGCAGCACCATCCTTTCTTGCTCTGTACACCTCTATCGTAAATCTACTTTCACTCATCCTTTCCAAATGTAAAATAATCATATTAAGTCTTCTTTCAACAAATTACCCTATCTGCTATAATTCATGTACTTTCCCTTGATGTCTCATAGTTTTGGGACACCCTGTATATAAATATATATTTTTAAAGACTTATCCCGCGTTTGATCTCAGTCTCATCATCATCATCACAACTCTTTGTAATGAGCCCACTGCAAGGCTATGAGTCTCTCCCCTGGGTGACGAGGAGGTATAGGCCATAATCCACCAAGCTGGCCCAGTGCTGGGTGGTGGATGTCAGAATTTTCAGGGCGCCAAAGTGGCTTCTGACAAGCCCTAACGACTACTGTATACAAGTATACAGCACCCGGGACCGACTGCTTAACGTGCCCTCCGAGGCACGGAAGTCGTCATGAGAAAATGAATGATCGGCGGTCACCCATCCAAGCACCGACCGCACCAAACGTTGCTTAATCTGTGATATCGTATGATACACACATTAACCACGGCTTCAGTCTCATCTGATGGTAAGTGAAGATGAGGTCGAAGATGGCCGTCGTAGCGGTTTTTTTTTGTTTTTCAGCCAAGGAAAATTCTTTGGCACCCGCAAAAGCAAGCTTTAGCAGGAGGAGGATGAATCCTGTAACGGACGATAGGAAATTCTAACGAGCTGCTAACCTCAGTGGCTAACAGATATAGAGTACCCAGACAGTATGGGGACCGCAAGAGCGGCCACGAGATTCACTCAGAACACCTGAGTATACCCACTAAACATCCTTTAATGATCAGCCTTAACATGGGCTATTGATCATAATCGGAGCGACAGCCAATCGGTAGCTAGAGGCTGCGCAGCGAGCGGCATCCTGACGGCTGCCACCAAAAGGAACTGAAAGCGGGGAGCGGTAACATTTGGCGGCAGATTTTATATGAAGGGTGGTCGCTAGCCAGTCGGACCCTGACGGGATCCTACCACCAAGCGGTGGTCACTCGGATTAGTCGCTTTTCACGACACGCTTATCCAGCGACGGTAGGGCTGTTCTAAGCCAGCCCTACACGTACCAGACGTATAATATTAATAATACACGTATAAATAATTCACACATATTTTACTCGTGACGATAAAGTTAAAAAAAGTCTTTCAAGCGGCTGTATCGGCTATTATAAACAAACTACGATGGCAGGTCGTTTTGCTAATGATACTACGACTATTTTATTCCATTCTTGTTCAAATACTCTGGTCCCAGTTTGTCATGTTCGTTTTGTGCATCCATAGCTCATTGCACCTATACTATGTAAGCAATTTGGTTGTGGCATGACATTGGCTCTCACAATTAGCTGTCTTGTGTTTGTTGTTTTTTCATGTCACGGTGAATTTGTACTGTACCTAATTTTATTAATTTGATAATTCTGACTGAAAAAGCGTGCCAAGAGTTTTTTTCCGCTGGCTTTTTTTGTCTCTTGGTCTACTGTAATATCTTATTTAACAACTATCAACAACTAGTTAAAGCCGAAGTATGTGATGACTGCCTTCATCAAGTGTTTTGTGAAATTCCGAAGATGAATAAAACTTTTTGATTTTTTTTATTTTACTAAAAATTTAAACCAAATAATCAACGAATGCAGAGTATTAAAAAAAACCGACTTCATGTAAAAACTTTGGTTGAATTATAATGTCGTCAATGTAACCATTCTCCGAAATCATACATATTTAAAAAAAAAATTGAAATTATCCATGAAATACTCAATTGATTTCAATAAAATTTGTATGATACCACACTGAAGTATCTTCCATCATACGAAATAAGAATTTTCAAAATCGATTCATAATTGTCCGAACAGACACAAAAAAAATATTCATACGAATTGAAAATCTGAAACCTTTTTTGGAAGTCGGTTAAAAATCTCTTGGTTTCTTAGAAACATCGAAATTTACAACAAGGTTCAATATAGACGTCACTTTTTTTTTTTTTATAAATGACTAAACCCGCGTTTGACCTCAATCTCACCTGATGGTAATTGCCGATGAGGTCGAAGATGAAAGCACACGGGTTTAGGAAGGAACTGGCTCTTTATACAATATTGCCGGAACACATTACCGCCGGAGCGGTAACATTTGGCGGCAGACTTTATATAAAGGGTGGTCGCTAGCCAGGCGGACCCAGAAGGGATCCTACCACCAAGCGATGCATCATTTTGATGTAATATAAACCTAATAGATACAATGTAACTACGAATCGCAAAAGTTTAAAAAACATGATTTTAGAAGAATAAACAGTAATATATAAATAATAATAAATAGTAAATATTTCTGACACTCACACAACATTCCAAATTAAGTTTCTTAAAGAACTTGTGTTATGAATACTAGAAAACTGATATAATAAAGAAATATATAATAGTATATTATGTAACAAGTGAGCGAAGTTGCTAATTACAGTCGAGGCTGTGATTTGAGCCCGAGCCGCAGGTAAGGGCTTAATAATGAGTCGAGACTGTAATTAGCAACGCTCACGAGTTATATACGACGTTCTTCAACACACTTGTGAGTAAAAGACAGACATACTTGGTCATAAAATAACAAACACATAAAATAAAACACAAATTCACAGCTTTGTTTTGATAACAAAGCTGTGAATTGTGATTGAAAAATGGCGCCGAACTTCGCGCATGCGCGTAGGTTTTTTTTTCCGCCAAATGTGTCAATGGCTGTATAGCATATACAGCCTATTTTACATGAAAATATTTAATTTGGAGTGGTAAATCCAAATATTTTAATATTTTGTAACAAATTATTGTAAATTGTGAATAATTTGTTTGATATACAATTTTATTTAACTAATATAAGGCGTAAACATTTAAAAATGTATATGGATTTGAAGTGGTATAAAACCTCTTTGTTGTTTCTGAAAAAAAATAATGTTTAACCCGGATCAATAAAATATGCTCTGTTTACTCGCATTTAATTTGCACAAAGGTACAATTCAACTTTGTAGGATTCATTATATTATGCACTAGGGCATAATATATTATGCACGCGTGACTTATAGCCCAGTTTATAGTTCTAAATTCAATAGAATAAGGCTTACTTTACGAGCAAGTGTGTTGAAAACATACATATTGAATAAATACATATTTTTTATTAGAATAAACTTAAATAAACATATTATAAACATCCATGAATTGACGACTAATATCTGTGTTCATCACACAAATATCCGCCGTCGCGTCGTCGCAGGGATTCGAACCCAGGACCTCTGGCATACAAGGCAATGCATGTTACCGCTACACCAGCTGGTCGTCACAGTTGTTTTTGCCTTTAAAAATCATTAATTATTTACATTTA
>CALYBW010000016.1:0-23000 GCA_944452665.1 Stenoptilia bipunctidactyla
TATGGGGATTGAGGTATGTTGTGTTTGTTATTCTGAATGGAACAATAAAATAATACTGAACTTAGTGATATACATGTTCAGTATTACTTTTCTGTAAGTAAGGTCTGGCCACTTTGAGGGGAATTTAGTGATAAATTAAATGGGTGCAAGATTTTCAATTTTAATAGTTTTTTTATTTTAATATTTTACAAGATATCTAAAAATTAAATACACTTAGCTTCTCAATGACTGAACTGCGAAAAACAATTTGAAATCATATAAAAAGGCATTGTCATTCACATTTCAACTTACTTCACATATTAATTTACTTTTAAATCTGTCTGAAAATGCTATAAAACTCTATGCTAAAATTAAAACCTTCGACAATACAGACCGTTACATTTCAGTGAGGTAAAATCTTAGTAAACAATTTATAGGATTACTTCACACTTAAATAAAACTGGTCACTTTATAATTGAATAGTTAGTATTTGAAATTCCTGATGCAAGTAGGTTCCAAACAAATAATAACATTTATAAGGCAGGTTTGGGTGTATGGTTGAACATAAAACATGTTTACTATAAGTTTAGACCTGGGTCTCCATGAGTGTATTGTACAAATAAAAAACATTTTCGATAATAATCTATAATCTTTATTAATACGAGAGCATTGCATAGTTGTTCAATTATTAAGGTAATTTGAAATATGCTACCTAATAGTAATACAATAAGTTTAGTAAACAATACATGATAAAATACACAAGTATACATAAGACAAAACATAGCCTTAAGAGGTCTTAACTTATTGCTTTATATAACGGTATTATTATTTATACATTAATTTATTTAGTTTCATACTGTCCGGAGTACATGATAGATTCTGTATGGCAGTAGTCTAGTTTACGGAGCATTGAATGGTTTTTGAAACCTTAATATTTGTAAAATACTCTAGCTATGCAAATTGGAACAATAAAAGTAAGACTGGACTGAGTGATATACAGTTGGGCACAAACTTTTAGTAAACAAGTTATGACAAAGTACGGTCCTGGCACACAATATAAAACAAACCCTCTCAACTCAATATGTGATTGGTATGGGGATTGCAAATTAAAGCTTGCATATATGTTATATGATGTTTCCAAACCCAGCAAACTCTTTGGTTCACTTAAATTTAAGGGGTTAATTTAGAATGTTGACACCGGATTTGGGGTGTTTGGGGGGGGAGGGGGGAGGGGAGTATACATCCCTCCCCCGGTGGTCCTCCCCCGCGCAGACGTCTAGTTTCTGAGATATAAATTTTTAAAGTTTCAATTTTGAGGTTATATTTTTTCCGAAAAATCACTGCAGATTGTAATGTGAAATGTAAAATTAATGTCAAACTCGAATATCAAGTTAGAAATAGTTTAGGGTCAGCTTTTCATTAGTTTCTTTCAACTTTTTGATCATTTTGGTCAAAAAATTGGTTTTGTCTTTAACAATTGTAGTTAACAATAATGTAATAATTGATAAAAAAAACCCATTCTAAATGGTTTGAAATGAGTGTATTACATTAGTTCGACGCACGAAATCGCGACAAAATATTGAAAATGTGATATACTCTGTTTTGTGCGATTATAAAAAAAATAACCACGGAGATTAATGCAAGGAGCTCCGCTTTGCTTCGCTCCTTGCATTAACCTCCTAACCTAACCGGTCCATGTCGGTTCTGTGCAACCAGCCTCAGCCGTTCCAGCTCGCATAGTTGCCTCCAATTGAAAAAAGTCCTATGGGATGTATATAATCAGAGTCAACTTTGATGAAAAGCTCAAGTTCTGAGAACCACATTGTTTTGTGCGATTATAAAAAAAATAACCACGGAGATTAATGCAAGGAGCTCCGCTTTGCTTCGCTCCTTGCATTAACCTCCTAACCTAACCGGTCCATGTCGGTTCTGTGCAACCAGCCTCAGCCGTTCCAGCTCGCATAGTTGCCTCCAATTGAAAAAAGTCCTATGGGATGTAAATAATCAGAGTCAACTTTGATGAAAAGCTCAAGTTCTGAGAACCACATTGTTTTGTGCGATTATAAAAAAATAACCACGGAGATTAATGCAAGGAGCTCCGCTTTGCTTCGCTCCTTGCATTAACCTCCTAACCTAACCGGTCCATGTCGGTTCTGTGCAACCAGCCTCAGCCGCTCCAGCTCGCATGGTTGCCTCCAATTGATAAAATTGGGATGTATATAATCAGAGTCAACTTTGATGAAAAGCTCAAGTTCTAAGAACCACACATGATCAAAATTGCTTCAAGTTTTAAAAGTCAAATCTAATCCTAATTCTTTGGACACTAATTAACTTTTAAATGGGATACTTAAAAATAAAATTTGTAGATATTGCCTTTTTATGGTGTTTTAATTCTATGTATAATTATTAATTGAAGTGAATTCTAATATATATTGCTTTTGATTTAACTTTTTTGCTTAAAAATAATTAATAATTACGTTCCGTTTGACGAACACAAAATCGGCTTTTAAAAAAAAAGTAAAGGTCCGCGCGCGGAGGGAATAGTATATTTGGAAAGAGGAGATCACTCCCTACAAAATTCACCCTCCACCATCCCCGAAATCCGGTGTCACTATTCTAAAACCGACCCAAATTTAAAAGTTTGCTTATTGCGGCATAATGAAAACATGCAATGATCAAAGTATTTATTATTTTTTTCAAAATCGCAACATCACAAGTCCTAATTCACTTTGTATTAGCTTTAAAAGAATTATTGTGTACACTAAAATCACTGTTCACACTTATTTCTCTCACATTTTAAACTTCATTCTTATCCTTGTAAGATGTATGTTTATTCCATTATGCTAGTTTCTTTATTTTCTTATTTATATTTGTAATAGGCATTTCTCTTAAGTTTTAAAGTTTCTCCTTATATCTGAAACAAAACATAACAAAATGATTAGGATTTGTATTATGTGTCATATACTTATTAAAGTGTATTGGTCAATTGTTAACTTTTTACTAAACCTTAATTTTTTTATAGTAGGTAACCTATAGATGATAAAATTTTATATGATTTAGGAATAGCATTGTGGAGTTTAACAGAGATTGTTTAACATAGCCTGCGATATAGCTACAGATATGGGAAATCTTTATAAATCAATCTTTCTGCATGTCCAGTAACTCTTGTTCATTCCTAGCTTTAGCTTCCAATATGTAATTTGAAGGCAGTGTCAATAAACTCAGAGATAAATAGTGGTTTGCAGGGTTCGTAAGGTAGCCTTGCCTAAAATAGTTCTCACACACGATTTTTAAGCAACAAAAAAATTTTCAATGTCCGTCGTTTTTCCCCAAATTAATAAACCACACCTTAGTATTGGTGCTGCAAAACTCTTCAAATGATATTAGTTAAAATACACGTAGGAACTTACCATTATATGAACAGGCAATCCATTAGATCGTCTCCGCTGCAAATCTTGTTGTAAATTTAAAACAAGGACAGTGGCGATGTCTTCATTAATGCGAAATAGCTTATTATTTGGATTATTGGCGTCCCGTATCAATCTTCTGGATATCATTTGCATAGTAATATATCTCCGCCTCTCTTCCTCGGCAATTAATGCGAATCCAAAGTCCTTACAAAAGACATGGTCGGCAAGCTCAAAGGGATTGTTAGCGTCCCGTATTAATCTTCTGGACATCATTTGTGAATTAATGTATCTCCTCCTCTCTTCCTCGGCAATTAATACGAATCCAAAATCCATTATTTCACTAAAATATGAGCGCGAGTCAAATGGCGGCTTCACGATTTTTACTCTACAAACTTTTTGACAGTCGCCACCAGTCGTCTTCTATGAGTTCCATGCTACTGAATTCGGTTTACTCGGTAATTTCGTGATAGATTCGAGATACATTACCAATCGTGAGGAATCGTGTTGTCTATGCTACCGTTAACAGCTATCACGAAAATAACCGTCGTTTATGTCAAATACACGATCGTGAAAAGATCCGTGCTAGCACTGGTAAACCGAATTCAGTAGCATGGAACTCATAGAAGACGACCTGGTGGCGACTGTCAAAAAGTTTGTAGAGTGAAAATCGTGAAGCCGCCATTTGACTCGCGCTCATATTTTAGTGAAATAATGGATTTTGGATTCGTATTAATTGCCGAGGAAGAGAGGAGGAGATACATTAATTCACAAATGATGTCCAGAAGATTAATACGGGACGCTAACAATCCCTTTGAGCTTGCCGACCATGTCTTTTGTAAGGACTTTGGATTCGCATTAATTGCCGAGGAAGAGAGGCGGAGATATATTACTATGCAAATGATATCCAGAAGATTGATACGGGACGCCAATAATCCAAATAATAAGCTATTTCGCATTAATGAAGACATCGCCACTGTCCTTGTTTTAAATTTACAACAAGATTTGCAGCGGAGACGATCTAATGGATTGCCTGTTCATATAATGGTAAGTTCCTACGTGTATTTTAACTAATATCATTTGAAGAGTTTTGCAGCACCAATACTAAGGGAAAAACGACGGACATTGAAAATTTTTTTGTTGCTTAAAAATCGTGTGTGAGAACTATTTTAGGCAAGGCTACCTTACGAACCCTGCAAACCACTATTTATCTCTGAGTTTATTGACACTGCCTTCAAATTACATATTGGAAGCTAAAGCTAGGAATGAACAAGAGTTACTGGACATGCAGAAAGATTGATTTATAAAGATTTCCCATATCTGTAGCTATATCGCAGGCTATGTTAAACAATCTCTGTTAAACTCCACAATGCTATTCCTAAATCATATAAAATTTTATCATCTATAGGTTACCTACTATAAAAAAATTAAGGTTTAGTAAAAAGTTAACAATTGACCAATACACTTTAATAAGTATATGACACATAATACAAATCCTAATCATTTTGTTTTGTTTTGTTTCAGATATAAGGAGAAACTTTAAAACTGAAGAGAAATGCCTATTACAAATATAAATAAGAAAATAAAGAAACTAGCATACTTAATGGAATAAACATAATATCTTACAAGGATAAGAATGAAGTTTAAAATGT
Organism: Stenoptilia bipunctidactyla; assembly: GCA_944452665.1. NCBI lineage: Eukaryota > Metazoa > Arthropoda > Insecta > Lepidoptera > Pterophoridae > Stenoptilia > Stenoptilia bipunctidactyla. The sequence goes on from CALYBW010000016.1 coordinate 5,039, forward strand.
GAGAGAAATAAGTGTGAACAGTGATTTTAGTGTACACAATAATTCTTTTAAAGCTAATACAAAGTGAATTAGGACTTGTGATGTTGCGATTTTGAAAAAAATAATAAATACTTTGATCATTGCATGTTTTCATTATGCCGCAATAAGCAAACTTTAAAATTTAAGTGAACCAAAGAGTTTGCTGGGTTTGGAAACATCATATAACATATATGCAAGCTTTAATTTGCAATCCCCATACCAATCACATATTGAGTTGAGAGGGTTTGTTTCATATTGTGTGCCAGGACCGTACTTTGTCATAACTTGTTTACTAAAAGTTTGTGCCCAACTGTATATCACTTAGTCCAGTCTTACTTTTATTGTTCCAATTTGCATAGCTAGAGTATTTTACAAATATTAAGGTTTCAAAAACCATTCAATGCTCCGTAAACTAGACTACTGCCATACAGAATCTATCATGTACTCCGGACAGTATGAAACTAAATAAATTAATGTATAAATAATAATACCGTTATATAAAGCAATAAGTTAAGACCTCTTAAGGCTATGTTTTGTCTTATGTATACTTGTGTATTTTATCATGTATTGTTTACTAAACTTATTGTATTACTATTAGGTAGCATATTTCAAATTACCTTAATAATTGAACAACTATGCAATGCTCTCGTATTAATAAAGATTATAGATTATTATCGAAAATGTTTTTTATTTGTACAATACACTCATGGAGACCCAGGTCTAAACTTATAGTAAACATGTTTTATGTTCAACCATACACCCAAACCTGCCTTATAAATGTTATTATTTGTTTGGAACCTACTTGCATCAGGAATTTCAAATACTAACCATTCAATTATAAAGTGACCAGGTTTATTTAAGTGTGAAGTAATCCTATAAATTGTTTACTAAGATTTTACCTCACTGAAATGTAACGGTCTGTATTGTCGAAGGTTTTAATTTTAGCATAGAGTTTTATATCATTTTCAGACAGATTTAAAAGTAAATTAATATGTGAAGTAAGTTGAAATGTGAATGACAATGCCTTTTTATATGATTTCAAGTTGTTTTTCGCAGTTCAGTCATTGAGAAGCTAAGTGTATTTTATTTTTTAGATATCTTGTAAAATATTAAAATAAAAAAACTATTAAAATTGAAAATCTTGCACCCATTTAATTTATCACTAAATTCCCCTCAAAGTGGCCAGACCTTACTTACAGAAAAGTAATACTGAACATGTATATCACTAAGTTCAGTATTATTTTATTGTTCCATTCAGAATAACAAACACAACATACCTCAATCCCCATACCAATCGCATATTGAGTTCAGAGGGTTTGTTTCATATGGTGTGCAAGGACCGTACTATGTCATAACTTGTTTACTAAAAGATTGTGCCCAACTGTATATCACTCAGTCCAGTCTTACTTTTATTGTTCCCATTGGCATAGCTCGAGTATTTTACAAATATTAAGGTTTCAAAAACCATTCAATGCTCCGTAAACTAGACTACTACCATACAGAATCTATCATGTACTCCGGACAGTATGAAACCAAATAAATTAATGTTTAAATAATAATACTGTTATATAAATCAATATCTCATTTTAAATTTCAATCAGTTAAGACCTCTTAAGGCTATAGGTATTTTGTCTTATGTATACTTGTGTATTTTATCATGTATTGTTTACTAAACTTATTGTATGACTATAGGTGTCATATTTCAAATTACCTTAATAATTGAACAACTATGCAATGCTCTCGTATTAATAAAGATTATAGATTATAATCGAAAATGTTTTTTATTTGTAGAATACACTCATGGAGACCCAGGTCTAAACTTATAGTAAACATGTTTTATGTTCAACCATACAACCAAACCTGCCTTATAAATGTTATTATTTGTTTATTAAGATTTTACCTCACTGAAATGTAACGGTCTGTATTGTCGAAGGTTTTGATTTTAGCATAGAGTTTTATAGCATTGTCAGACAGATTTAAAAGTAAATTAATATGTTAAGTAAGTTGAAATGTGAATGACAATGCCTTTTTATATGATTTCAAGTTGTTTTTCGCAGTTAAGTCATTGAGAAGCTTTTTTATAAGTGTATTTTATATTTCAGATATCTTGTAGAATATTAAAATAAAAAACTATTAAAATTGAAAACCTTGTACCCGTTTAATTTATCACAATAAATTCCCCTCAAAGTGGCCAGACCTTACTTACAGAAAAGTAATACTGTACATGTATATCACTTAGTTCAGTATTACTTTTATCGTTCCATTCAGAAAAACACAACATACCTAGTGTATTTCAGATACATTTAATTTTCATAAATATTCACTGCTCCTTATAAGGCTTTAACACTATAAGGTTACTAAACTTAACCATGCTTGTTTTGTTTATAATACTGTATGTATATCTGCGAAAACCTTGAAGTGGCTTTTGACCCATACAATACATCATATTTTAGTTAAGTTTTTCAAAAACAAATAAATAGGATTTGCAGTAATGACAAAACTTCATAAAAGTGGGTATCAGATTTTATTAATATAAACAAAATACAGTTTAAATAAAATGTTAAAACTATAGACATAAAGCTGCTTTATTTATATTATTCATTGGTCCTTTTCAATCGGCTCGATCCAGTAATTATGCCCCGAAAGTATAGTATCTAGTTTAAAGCATAAGCATCTAGTCTTATTGATACCGAGTAGGATTTTTATTGAATGGTGTCTTCTTCAAAAACGAAACTTTCTATTACATTCGTATCGCAGAAGAAGTACTATAAATCACATATTTCTTGTGTTGGAAGAACCGTGTTATGCGCTTTAATGTTTTCTCTTGAACAAGTGGATCGAAGTCAATATTCTTTTCCTCATTTGGAAGAAAAGCAAGTTGCAGTATATTTATCGCTTCCTGTATAAATTGGATCTTCACATATATTACGCATATTATTTATTTGATATTATTCATTTTTAATAAATAATTCCCTTCTTCTTCTTCTTTTGGTTAATTGGCAACCAACCAGCCGTTTACATATTTCCCAAATTAACAAACAACAACAATGGAGGCAACATGACATTTAAGTTTTTAATTTAGTCCCTAATTCAGTTTTTTGTTGCTAGGATACTCGTGAATTAGATTGAAAACCATCATTGATAATTGAAAAACCGTATGGCAACATTGAAATTATGTTTTTATGAAACCGGACCTTTGTTTACTTAAATACACGACATCACGATCGTGATGGAGAACTGTGCTACCGATCATAGACAATAATCGCTTAATTCGGAAGCGTAAACACGATCGTGATAGAAGAACCGTGCTCGCACTGCTGGTTTGTCACGGTTAAAACTGCTATTTAAACAATAAATAAGGACTTTTTCATTTCTGAACTGGAAACATTAACTTTAAAATCCACCGTTTGAAATAAAAAAGCATCAGTTTTGACACGAAGCCGAGTTTAAACCACGTGTATTTTGTTGTGCCAAGAACGTCAAGATTTCTTGTGTCGGATTTGAGACACAATAACTGCTGATTCCGGTGAAAACTTCATCATTCCACGATATTTGAAAGATTAATAATTTGATAATATAATCGTTATTTAGTTAATAATAAATTTAGTGTAATTGACTTTATTAGAATTCAGTTTAGAATATAATAAGGGAAGAGAGCGTCACGTCAGGTTTGCGACATTTTGTCCCGTGACCTACCAGGCTGACCAGCAAAGTCGCAAATCCGACACCATAAAGCAAGGTTTACATTACGATAATTCACAGTTCTTTTTTATTTCCAGTTTTTAGAGTTTTTTAGAGTAATTAATATTTTAAGATTAAAATAAAGTAATACTAAGCGTTATTTAATTTTTGATAAGAAAAAATGTGCCAAAAATGTTGTCATGTTATATTCAACACCTAGTAGGTTACACTATTACTTAGACTAATGTTGACTTCTAATAATAATAAAGTGTTTCGTAAAACAAAAATAACTGATTATAGAATAACACAAGTTATACTGCATAGGTTTGATAATTTTATAGGAATTATGAAATAAACAAAGGCTATAACAATACTTTAGGTATTAAGTGAGCTGTAAAAGTAACAGCTAATTCAATTTAGGATTATTTTGATAATTGAAATTTGCGCTGATTTGTTTGAAAACAATTGCAAGATATTTCAGTTTTATTTCATTCTACCGCATTAAATTTATCTCAAAAATTTATTCATGTAAGCCCAGCCTAACAAAAAGTAGACTGTCAGTTTTGCGATTGTCCTGTGTTTTGCAACGAGGGATTTCTAAGTTTTTGGAATTTTTTAATATAAAAGGGTGCAAATTATTTAATTTCAATATTTTAAATAACAATTTATATTTCGAATGCAATAATGTAGTGTCTCGGTAAAACTACTTAACCATTCCAATATCGAAAAATTTACGGTTACTAACATCAGTTGTGGCAAAACCGAACTTAACATTAGCGTAAAATTGACATGTTATTAAGTTTTTCAATATTATGTTGTGTTTTAAAAATATGTATATTATTATCTTTAAAATACAATTATAAGAATTTGTGTGTTTTTTCAAAGTTATAAGATATTTAGCTTTTAAGATAGTCGCAAAACTGACATTTTCTTCCACAAAAATAGTTTCAATTTACGAATTCTCGTAAAATAGCTCAATAATGAAAGAAATAAATATAATTTCATAAATTGCAATACATCTAAGTTGAACTCTAACAAAAAAACCATCGAAAATATCTCATTTAAAATCTGATAATAAATTCGGTCATGGTACACTTTATTTTGAAAACGCTCTATTAGTTTGTGGACTGCAAGAAAATACATATCAATCACATCTGACGTTGAGTGAGGTCTGATTGATGTATATGAAGTGAGTGACAATACCCGTATTTCATATCTTATGGCTACGTTCAGCTTCAATATTTTATAACAATCATTATAAGTATGTATTTACTGACGTAATATTATTTTTATTTTTATATGATCTTTACTCTAATAATCTTTTTAGTTTCTGCCCTTCATTAGGTTGCTTTCTGTAAGACTTAAAACATTAGATTGGCTGCATTCAAAAACAATATTTCTCGTAAATATTTAAAAATTATTTTCTTTTTTTTCCACAGACCATCTTATAAAGGTTTTGATTACTTTAAAATCAGTAAAAAATCTACTTCTTTTTGTGATATATTTGAAACTAAGACGCCGTCTTCCAGCTATCAATCACATCAATCAGTTGACAGGTCGTGAATGACCTTCATTCTTTTACACGGTTTTTTACAATTTTTACACAAGAAATTGTACACGGTTTGAAAAAAAAATCTAGCTATGTAGCACAAGGTACATCCAGGAGTTTATTATGCTCTTATAAGATCACTCAATCCTGACGCACCTAGATAGAGTGAAACTAGAAACACGGAAGTAGGTCTACGAAATACGTAATCTTTTTTTTTACTTAAAAATTAAATTTCGAATATAATTGTACAAATTGAAATCACACTACAAATAGTTATACGTAAAATGTACTAAATGTATTAAATGTAAGTTTGGGTTATATTGAAATATAAAAAAAGATCGCTCAATCCAGATGCACATTCTGAGGCAGACAGTGATACTCCATCGCCGAAGCGGCCTTCAAAGTTTGTATAGAAAACACGCGGTTTTCAACACACAGAAATCAACATACACGAGTGGTTGCGCAAAGTATGGCAGACCGAGTCCTTGAGTGCGCCTCTTGATTTTAGAAGACTTTGAATGATATAAGTCAGCGTAGCCGTGAATCGCTGAAGTCGATTGATAGTTTTTACTAGGTCGAAAAATCCGATCGACGTAGATCGACGCCGTCGGGCGACCGATTGGTGTGGTATCCTATAGTTTTAAAAAACCAGTTAGCTGCCGACAAATAACCAAATTTATGGTTAGCTATCGATAAATTGCAGTTATTAACGGTTAAATATCTGACAACAAAAAAGGATAAAGTTTTCTTTCTTTTCCTGTTACCCGACTTAAAAAAAGGAGGTTATCAATTCCACCCGTATGTATGTAATATTTCCGTATGTTAGTCTATATCAACGTCTGAACAAATGTGAAAATTTCAACAGTATATGTATGTTTTTATGTTTATATTGATTTTGATATTGTTAAACTTAGCGTATACTATATAAGTTTCATGAAAATCTTTGATAGTTTTTCATAAATAGTTTTCGCGCAACTTGCGATAAACATTTCAATCCGTTAGCGACATCTCACGGTGGTATTTAACCGTAACAAGCATATAATGCGGTTAATTAACCTTTAATAACTAAAAATGCATATTTAACCGGATGGTTAAAATCGTTTATAACCTGCTTCGCATCTAAAGGTATCACCCTAACACCGCATAATGATGAAGATCAGCACTCGCGCACGCAAGTCCGAGCGTAGAAGCATCTACACGCAACTTGCAGCTTGCGGACGGGACAGGGTGGGAATCTTTATTTCGCGTAATTCGTAAAAATAGTTTACTTAGAAAATTGCCATTGCTTAAAATTTGGATTATCATTTGGCAGAATTGACTAAACATTTATATTATTGTAAAAATTTTAGGGAAATACGAAATCAAAGATATTTATAACAATAACATATTTATTTACCTATATCATTTTTGGTCATCATTTTTTAACCTTCTTCATTTTATTTTTACTTTCCTTTTTAGCTGCAAATTTCTCCACATTTTCAGCTTTTCGTTTAATCTTAGTAATTTTCCCGATCACATTCTTAAATCTATCATCTTTTTTCATTAGATTTTTGTTGACTTTCTTCAAGCCGCTTTTGATTTTTGCGTCAATGTTATCTTCCGTCTCTGTCTGTTTCACGCGATGTGGACTGTTGTTGTCTTTGTCTTCTATTCTGTTCTGTTCTTGTAGTTGCTTGATTTTGGCTAGTTTTGCTTTCTTAGCCGCCTTGATGCGTTTGCGTCGCATTTCTTCTAACCTGAAGGATGAAAAACGTAGATTGAATATACTGCTAGTATTAGGTGACAGAATTATAATTTCCTAATAAAAGTAATTTGGAGAACGCGCCAAACGGTTTACAATAAGGTTACGTCATTCTAGATAAGACCGTGTATAGTGCTGCAAGCTTATCCTACCCGGTGGGGAAAATTGGAACTTAGATTTATCCGTACAAGAACTAGAGTTGTGGAATCAATAATAAAGTCACTAGTTTCTGTGTCAGTAGGCCTTTACGGTTCTTTCATGACATGACATGATAAACAAGATTGCTATCTTAAAGTAGGTAATAATTATACTTTATTGTAACATTTCTATGATATAATGAATGAATTGAATTGAAATTCCCCTATACATACATACATTGCAATTCATTGCATGCAAGAGGCATTACTTTTTGCAATGACAGTTTCAATGATATCATCTATGACTTAAAAACGTCAATTGAAAAAGGTGAGATCGCACCCACCTCTATGATATGTTCGTTTCTTGATTTCATTTGTGTTTTTCCGTTTCGTATGCTTTCATAAATAAATACTACTATATTATCATATATTGGGATTATTGTATTCAGTGTACATGGCAAGAGCTTATCTAAGCGATTTCGCCGAGGAGTGATACCGAATAATGATGCAGGATGTTTTACGTCAAAACTATTTCATGATATCATCTCATGGTTTTGAGATTCATAATAGGCCTGCAGATAAGTTTGTAGCACTATAATTATGAATGTCAGATTTTGTTTATTTTCAATTTACGTTATTAAACTGATGACAACAAATAATTTTTACACGTTCAAATAGCCTTTTCTTTGTATGTCTTGATTTTTGCGTTAATCTCAAGCGCCAATGAAACCGGAGCCATCGTATTTCATAAGAATAAAGGTTATTCTTAAATGAATGAAATATGTGATAAATAAAATTAAGTTTTACCAAAGATTACCTATACCATAAGATGGAGCTACGTTAGCAATATGACGTAAAAACAAAAATGTGGTAAGTAATTTCGAGGTGTACCGCCAGGCCCCAGTAGCTCAGTGGAAGAGCACTCGTCCGGCAAACGAGAGATCCCAGGTTTGAATCCTGGTCGGGTAATTTTTATCTATCACATTTTTATTTATTTTAGAATAATTGAACATTTTAAATGCAAAAACTTAAAAACATTATTAGAATAAGGGTTTCACGAAGCGTACGGTCGGCATAGCCCTTCCGCCACTGGATAAGCGTGTAAGGCGACTAATCCGAGTGACCACCGCTTGGTAGCCTGGCTAGCGACCACCCTTCTATAACCTGCAGCCAAATACCACCCAAATATTTTATGAAGAACCAGGTCTTTCATAAACTCTTGTCCTTCATTTACCATCAAGTAAGATAGAGGTGAAACGCGCATAGACTAAAAAGTCCTGTATTTTCCGATCCCGTGGGAATTTCGGGAATTCCTTCCTAAGTGCACTCCTACACCTCCTAAGGAATGTTTGTTCCAAATTTCAACTCTCTAAAGTCTAGTAATTATAGCTATCAGTCAGGAACGGAACAGTTTTAATATGTTGAATATATCTTCATGTTCACGTCCAGTCTTTGTCCACGACTATCCTTATCTCCATCCACATTATCTGTATTCTCTCTCACCTCTATCGCTACGTCTATCTCTGCTTCTACACTCGCGTGCAAGTAAATCGACTCAAGCCTCAAGTGCGCATAAAAAGTGATATAACTAAAAAATGACTTATTTTACCTCTATATAATGTTTTACATAATTAAAGCCTAGTAATTAGGCTTTCAAACGGTAGCATAATATCAGTAATTTAAATAAACACTCATACTTAGAATGCAACTGAACGCAACCTCCCGTAAACTGCTCTGCGCTCTATTCACAACTTGCGCGACACAACCCCCTATAAAAACCCCCTGCAATAGTTTTTTCTTATCACGGCACTTCCCGTTTGCGTTCGCTCCCGAACGGTCGTGTTTGCGGCCGCTCCCGAGTGTTCGTACTGCGCTTTCCTTGTTCCCTCTCCCGCACTCGTGCGAGTAAGGTCTCAAGTCAAGCTCTTTTCGGAAAGTTCTCTGCGGAAGTTGAGTGGACTTTCTGCCCTTTCAAGGTAGTCATCCACTGCCAACCGAAGCATCGCTGATCAGGTGGATACGTAACCGTGACAACTAAGCCTGATCGTCCGCCGTTCATCGGTAATAGGTCCGTGTTAGGTCGATTTTTTTTTCAGCGCAGTTTGTGCAGCCACTTCGCCGTTCACCGGCACGTAGGCCCCCCCGTTAGGAGTAGGGTTCCTTTCAGAGTAGGATAGGTTCCCCGGGTTCGATGGAGGCCCCCATCGAATCCAGGGCTAGGCCCGGAGATGATCAAGATCTCCGGAACATGGTAAGTCTTTTCATTTCAATCATGGCATCAACGTCCCCGACAATCGCTACGGCTCTCCAGGCCCATCAGGCCATATTCGCGCCCATTCTGGCCCCTCAGGCCTCCACCGCGTCTACCCCGACCCTTCAGGTCTCGCATTCCCCGGCCCCTCAGGCCTCCTCGAACCAGGCTTCTCAAGCCTTCCCGGCCAATCAAGCCATCCCCCGCTCGGAACCGCGCTCCCAGTTCCCCTCCGTCCCCCGGTCCAACACCGAGCCATACCCCAAGGCACCACCTTCAGTGGTGTCAAACGCCTCATCAAAAGCTCGCAAACGTAAGTCTCGCATAAAATCACGCTGTTCACCTCGCGATCCCGAACGGTCCCTTCTGGGCCTCACCCAAGACTCGCAATCCTTACCATTGTCGCAACTCCCCGTGGTATTTGGCGACTCCCCCGCGTCCCCCGACACCCAGGCTCCCGCGGCTCCTACTACTCAGGATGCCTCGGACTCGGAAATCGACCGGATGTCGATCGCGTCCCCTCATGTTTCGGATAGTGAAGAAGAAACGTATCCCAGACCTAGCTCCGCCCCAGAAACCGGTGACGACTGGCTTCTCGCCTCGCGCAAAAAACAAAAAAACAAAAAACAACGTCACAATGACGAGTCCTCCCCCCGGTCCCCAGAGGCCTCTCCGACACCAAACTCTGGAAGGAGAAAAAAAGCCGTCCCTAATAACGCGGCCCCTGCACCTGCACCCTCATCCGCGAAAAAGCCCCCACCTATCTTCATAAAAGAAAAAAATAAGTGGTCCGTCATCTCCAAAACGTGCGATACAAGCAACCCAAAAATTAATTACAACAAGGCAACCAACGTCGGTGACTACCTTAAAGTTGAAACCACGTCGGTCAACGACTTCCGCGCCTTAACAAAAATCCTGTCTAACGGTAAATACCAATATCACACGTACGCTCTCCCGGAAGAGCGCAAAGTTCGCGCGGTACTAAGGGGCGTCCCTTATGAAATCGAAAACCAAGAAATCGAAGAATGCCTCAAATCCCAAGGTTATCCCGTAACAGCCGTTCATAAAATTCAATCCAGCACCGGTAAAAAATTCCCTCTAGCCCTAGTTATTTTGGAAAACTCCCCAGACGGGAAGCGCATCTTTCGCGAACTCAAACACGTATGCCAAATCAAAGTCCACGTAGAAGGCCCGCGTAAAACCGGTTTCCCAGCCCAATGCCACCGCTGCCAAGTCTATGGTCACGCATCGGCAAACTGTAGTGCAGACCCCAGGTGTGTCAAGTGCCTGGTACCACACGCAACTCGCGATTGCACCCGCACTCGCGACACCCCCACCGACCCGGCTTGCGTATTGTGTGGCAACTCGGGCCACACAGCCAACTACCGCGGCTGTCCCAGGGCTCCGAAGCCCAAACTACCGTCGGCGGCCGTGCCTAAAAAGCCCGCCCCTCCGCAACCCTCCGTCAGCGTCCCTCCGACATCCCAAAAGGCCCCTCAGGTCACACCCGCCCCAATGCTGGCTTCACCCGCTTGGGGCAAGCCTGTCTTACCTCCAAGTCTATCTCCTTACCGTCCTCCTCAGGCAAAGGCCCAAATAAGCCTAGAGGCCCTCCTCGACTTCGCAGATCTCGGCGCATACTTAGCCATCGATGCTGAGCTCGCGACAGCTAGGAATGAAATCGATGTCATCAAGATCGTCGCCAAACACGCGCCCGTCATTCAACACATTAGGAACCTTCTCAATGGCGGTAAATAACAGTGTCCCCCGTGCTTCCACAACCACGTCCGGTCGCTCCAAGACCAAACCTAAGGGCTTAACCCTCGGTTCTTTTAACGCGCGTTCCCTCCAATCCAGCCATCTCGAAGTCAAACTCTTTCTTCAAAAGCACGACTTCGACCTCTTTCTAGTCCAGGAAACTTGGCTCAAACCCAAGCACCGCAGAGGACTCTCAATTCCCAAATACTCGCTGGTACGGAATGACAAGAGTCGACGCTGATCGCGGCGGCACTGCCATTTACTACAAGCGTGGTCTCCATTGTATCCAAATCCCTACTCCTCCTCTCATTAACCTCGAAGCAACGGTATGCAAGGTAGCCATCACAGGCCACCCCTCCATCATCATTGCTTCAATCTACCTTCCCAGCGATAGGGAGAAGCCTCCCCTTCGCAGCGACTTTGAGGCCATACTGGGGTTAGGCCAATCGGTCATTATGTTTGGAGATTTTAACTGCAAACATACTGACTGGGGGTGCTACTCAATCAACAGTAACGGCACCAAACTCGACGAGATCCTAGAGTCACTGAACATAGATATCGATATCTTATGTCCAAACTCTCCTACCCACTATCCTGCCAATCCTAATCATCCTCCAGATATCCTAGACTTCGCCATGGTCAAAAACGTCTCTCTAGACCTACGTTCTATTGATTCGCTCGACGACCTCGGCTCTGATCATCGCCCCGTACGCCTAACTTTAGGCAGTCTTTCCGATCCAACCCCTTCTTCGAAAACCTTTACCAACTGGAAAGGGTTTACGAAATCTCTTGCCACTCTCTCTGGCGCTCCCGACTCACCACTGGCCTTCCCTCCGGACTACTTCAATAGTCCCGAAAGGATTGACAGTGCGGTTGACGTTATCACCGATGCCATCACCAATGCCATCAGTGAAAACGAAAAAACCGTTCCGGTTCCCAAACCCAAACTCCCTCCTCACATCCTCGCTATAATCAAACAAAAAAACGTTGCACTTCGCTGGGCTAGGCGCTATCCAACACCCGAGAATAGGTTAACGGCAAATCAACTTCAGCGGAAAGTCAAAAAATCCCTCGCGGAATACAGAGAACTTCAAGCTAACGAGCTTATGGAAAATATAACTCCATCTCATACGGCCTATTATAGAATGGCACGCTGCCTTCGCATAGACACAGTCTCCCACGTCCCTCCCCTGGTCCGCCCAGACGGCACCTTAGCCTTTGAAGATGATGAAAAGGCTGAAACGTTCGCCGACAGCATTGCCGCTCAATGCTCCCCCAGCTCCCAACCCGTCGACCCCGCCCATCTAAAGGCGGTAGAAGACGACGTCCTCTTCAAGGACTCCCTACCCCCGACCAGCGAACCCGTCAAGGTCTCCGAAGACGAGATTCGCCTTCATATCAAACGCCTCCATGCTAAAAAAGCACCGGGGGCGGATGGTATCTCTAACCAGGCGCTCAAGCACCTCCCCCATCAGATTCTTGCCATTCTGGCAATACTCTACAACGCCTGCCTTGATCTTAGTCACTTTCCAAAAGCTTGGAAAGAGGCAATCGTTATAGGCATCCCCAAACCTGGGAAACCCCATCATATCCCATCCAACCATCGACCCATCAGCCTCCTCAAGGCTCTGGGTAAAAACTTCGAACGTATCATACTCACGCGTCTCAAAAATCACCTATTTCCTATAGACGGTGATCCCCTAATCATAGCCGAATAATTCGGCTTCCGCGCTCAACACTCCTGCCCTCAGCAGGTTCAACGTATCACCGAACACGCTCTCTCCGGCTTCTACCCTGGACGCCTCAAAACTGGCGCCGTCTTCTTCGACGTAGCCAAGGCCTTCGACAAGGTCTGGCACGCAGGCTTAGTACACAAATTATACGGTATAGGTCTCCCAGATAGGTTAGTCCGTATAATTTCGTCATATCTCAGAAATCGCACCTTCCGCTTTAGATTCGAAGGCACGCTTTCGTCCCCCCATCCGCTAAAAGCCGGAGTCCCTCAAGGCTCCGTCCTCGCGCCGTTACTATACTCGGTATACACTAACGACATCCCCAAACCATCCGAAGGTGTCCAACTCGCCCTCTTTGCCGACGACACTGCTCTCTACTATCGCGGTCGCGAAATGTCAACAATAGTTAGAAAGCTACAAAAGGCTGTTAACAACCTCAGCGCCTGGTTCTCGAAGTGGCGTATTGAAGTAAACCCCGACAAAAGCTCGGCGATTTGCTTCACTCACAAAGAACGTCGAAGGGCGGCCGCGTCCGACCCTTGCGTCTGCATGCGTGGAGTCCCCATTCCGTGGCAAGCTACGGTCAAATATCTCGGCGTCACACTCGATAGGACGCTATCGTTCGAACCCCATATCACCAGGGTAACCAAACTGGCTAAATTCTACCTCAGCCGACTCAATAGCATGATAGGTCGCCTCAGTAAAATGTCACTGCGCAATAAATGTACCCTATACAAGGTCTGTATCAGACCAGTCATGACGTACGCCGGTCCCGTATTTGCCCACGCCAAGCCTCGTTTGCTCTACAAACTCCAAGTAGTTCAAAATAACTTCTGTCGGAGGGCCACAAACGCCCCGTACTATGTTAGGAACGCGGACTTACACAGGGACCTCAAACTCCCCACCATCCAGCAATACCTTAAGTCCCTATCCGTATCCCACTTCCAACGGTGCGAAAATCATCCAAATAGGCTAGTTCGTGCGACTGACGGGTACCAACCCAATCCAAAATGTTTCAAACGCTCCTGTCGTAGGCCAAAGGACGTTCTCTCGGATCCTCCAAACCAGCTCTCTTCTGATCTGGACAATCTCCTGTCTGCCAGCTCATAGCTGATGTAAGTAGTCGATTCAGCACGTTGTGCTTCTTATAAATTTTTCTACGCGCAGCCTGCACCACCAACTGGCTGTCGCTCATTTCTTCGGTCGATTGTCTGTAGAAAGACAAAAGATCATTAAGGGGGAGTTTAGTGAGTAGAAGTCTCACACTGTTGGGTGTCATCTGGCCGGGGACTAATACCCCCTGGCAAGTGCCCCTTCGTACTTCTGACGTATTCTCCTCCTCCTCTCAGTGAGCTCTCGTACGGTCAATAGGCCTGCGGGTGCTCTGAGGGGTTGTCTTCTGTGGCGGAAAAACAAAAAAAAAAAAATTTTTTCTTATCAGTCGCTCATTAGACGTTGACCTGAACACATCTCTGCAAATTAAAGCCGTCATTTGAAGAAAATTATGGATACTACACCTGAAGAAGCCGCTCAAGTCGTTGCCCTGTTGCAAGAAGGGTTTAACCAGCGAGAAGTCGCTCGTCGTTTGAATATGAGTCAGTCCGCTGTCTCGAGAGTATACAGAAGGTTTCAAGAGACTGGTGCCTTCACTCGGAGGGCTAATACCAGCCGACGCCGGTGCACCTCGGAGCGTGACGACCGGTTTTTGGTCTCGACCTCTCTCCGAAATCGACACCTTACCGGCGTAGATGTGCAGCAGGAGCTACGTCAAGTTCGCGGGGTGACTGTCAGTCAGTGGACAGTTAGAAGAAGGTTGAAAGAAGCTAACCTTACTCCGAAAAGACCCGCATCAGGCCCGAAGTTGACCACAGCTCATCGTCAAGCACGCCTTCACTTTGCTCGAGAGCATTTGGATTGGAGCATAGATCAATGGCAGTCAGTCCTGTTCACAGATGAGACGAGGATGTGTCTCCATGGCAGCGACAGGAGAGGTCGGGTATACCGTCGTACCGGTGAACGGTTTTCACAGTGCTGCTTTGTGGAAACCGTTGCATATGGTGGCGGATCTTGCATGATGTGGGCTGGAATTTCCTTAGAAGGCAAAACGGACCTTGTTTTCGTTCCTGGGGGAGGCCGGGGAGGAGGTCTGACCAGTGATCGTTACATTGAAAATGTTCTACTGGATCAAGTTGTCCCTTATCAAGGCTTTATTGGGGAGAATTTCATCTTGATGCATGACAATGCCCGATGTCACACTGCTCGGGCCACACGTGATTTCCTGAACGAAGTTGGAATTCACACTATGCATTGGCCAGCGCTCAGCCCCGATTTAAATCCCATTGAGCACATATGGGACGAGCTCAAATGGAAAGTTAGAGCGAGGAATCCAGCTCCGACAAACATCAATGAGCTCAAGACTGCGTTGGTAGAAGAGTGGAGTCGAATACAACAATCATCCATTAAAAAGTTGATAAGGTCGATGAAGAATCGCATGACAGCAGTGATCAGAGCTAGAGGAGGGAATACCAAATATTGACACGAATATTTTTTTTATCTTACGCACATTTTGTTTCATTTAAACACAATAACCCCATACTGTGAAATTGTATGAATTTTCAACATTTTTTATATTATCATCGGCATTAACCTTTTTTACTAAACTACTGAATCGATTTTCATGCAACTTACACCATTTTAAAGCTCAATTACTAGGCTTTAATAATGTAAAACATATAATAAGGCATTTTTAAGTTATATCACTTTTTATGCGTACTTGAGGCTTGAGTCGATTTACTTGCACGCGAGTGTATCTTTACCTCTATATCTATGTCTACGTTTCTGTCTAGTACTTGATTGCCTAATGTATAAGTATAATAGTAGACTCCAGAAGATCAGCAACTCGTTCATGGGTCAATGTGTACGCTTTATTTTATAATAAAATTCCAAAATACTAAGATTAACCCTTCGATAGATTTAAGGATAAGTGTTATGTGAAAAGGTTTACTATAAGATATCCGGATGCAAGAAGATGGGATTCCCTGGCTGTAAATTGTTATTGTGTATTTTTTTTTCTTATTTTTAAAAGATGATTGCTGTTGAGTTTCTTTCCACTTCTTCTCAACAGATCGACTTTCCGAAGTGGTGGTAGATTCAGTTCAATTTGTAAATTGTTTGACTTATTTCAAATGTATTTAAATACTTACGAAATAAAGAATATTTGAGTTTGAGTTATTTTACTTAGAAATGGAGCTTACAACAGCATCGAAATATCGGACGCCCGAAAATCAAAAATTGTGGGGAGAATCCCGTAAGTTCATTAAATTGTTGTAAAATAAGCGCTATATTATAAGCTGTCTTTAATTTCTGGGAGAACCAGGTTCGAGTATTTTTACAAGTATTTTACTAAAGCTAACCTGTACTACAAGATGGAGCTATCAGCATTAAAATGACAAAAATCCAATATAGGTAGATAGTAAATAATTTTCATGGCGTCATTTGATAGTGCACCCGCTCAACAAGCGAAAGACTCCATTTCAAGTCGGGGGCGATTTTATTTAGTATTTATTTATTTATTTACACTTCAGTTTATAAAGGTACAGTAAAAGAAAAAAGAACACTTACATTAAACATAAAAACTTGGCGGTCTTATCGCTGAGTAGCGATTTCTACCAGACAGCCGTACCAGCTGTTTCGCACGGTTTTACCCGCGCCATTTCAAATCCCACGGGAACATCGAGATAAAAAGTAGCCTATTTGCTATTCCAGACTATCACTATGCCACTATCACTATGCCAAATTTCATGCAAATCCATTAATCCATTTTGCCGTTATAGCGGAATAAACACCCAGAGATGCATACATCCATCCAAACTTTCACATTTATAATATGCAAAATTTTAGTTTGCTTTTATTCGATAGATGTCGCTGTACGTCGATTAAATCGCGAAAGAAGAGTTATAAATGACTTAGCTATAGTTACTTTTTAGACTACCTTTATTCCTCATCACTATCACAATTATAATATAAATAGGATTTTTACATACAAACGTACATAACTTCACATCTGTATCCCTTATAGGGTTGGCAGACAGAACACCAAAGGTCATAAAACGGTTTGATGCCACGTTTGACATATTTGCAGGATTATAATAATGGAGTGACTATTGCAGTGACAGAGAGCCAGTCGATCGCCCGCAAACACGCCAATCATCAATCATCAATTTATATAAAACTGTTACTGACTGAGGTACTGAGTGACTGAGTGACTGACAGACAACGTACAGCCGTAACTACTGGGCGTAGAGTGCTAAAATTTGGAACATACATTCTTTAGGGGATGCAGGGGTGCACTAAGGAACGAATTCCCGAAATTCCCACGGGAACGGGAAATAAAGTACTTTTTAGTATGTATGAAAAATCTTATTCCTTGAGTGCACCGATGTGAAACATGGTGTAAAGGTTTTTCAATATGTGTCTGGTTGTGTTATGAAAGGAATTCCCGAAATTCCCACGGGAACGGGAAATATATGATATTTTAGTTTGTATGAAAAAATCCCATCCCTTGAGTGCACGGATGTGATACTTGATATAAAGGTTCCTCAATAAGTGTCTGTTTGTATTATGGAAGGAATTCCCGAAATTCTCACGGGAAGAGGTTGGACTTTTTAGTTTGTATGAAAAATCTTATTCCTTGAGTGTACGGATGTGATACTTGGCATGAAGGTTCTTCAAAAAGTGACTGGTTGTGTTACGAAAAAAATTCCCAAAATTCCCACGGGCACGGGAAATATATGATTTTTAGTTTGTATGAAAAAAACTTATTCCTTGAGTGCATGGGTGTGATACTTGGTATAAAGGTTCTTTGCAGTGGGTGTCTGGTTGTATAGTTTCTGAAATTTTCATGAGAAGGGTAGTTAAGCGCATACGAAGTTGCGGGATAAAGCTAGTAAGACCATAAAAGTCATCGACAACTGACTTTTACAGTATGCCCGGGAAGAGCAGCAGCTGGCACATTCTATGTTTTTCTTTTGCTCCCAGTCCAGCATATATTATTCCACCTACCCTTCCTCCATAGCCACAGGGTCGACCCCGGCC
>CALYBW010000017.1:0-105107 GCA_944452665.1 Stenoptilia bipunctidactyla
CGCGTGAGTGCGGCGCACGAGGCGCTGCTGCCGGGGGACGCGCCACCCGCCACTCCACGTGACTGTGACTGTGGCGCGTGAGTGCGGCGCACGAGGCGCTGCTGCCGGGGGACGCGCCACCCGCCACTCCACGTGACTGTGACTGTGGGCGCGTGAGTGCGGCGCACGAGGCGCTGCTGCCGGGGGACGCGCCACCCGCCACTCCACGTGACTGTGACTGTGGGCGCGTGAGTGCGGCGCACGAGGCGCTGCTGCCGGGGGACGCGCCACCCGCCACTCCACGTGACTGTGACTGTGGCGCGTGAGTGCGGCGCACGAGGCGCTGCTGCCGGGGGACGCGCCACCCGCCACTCCACGTGACTGTGACTGTGGGCGCGTGAGTGCGGCGCACGAGGCGCTGCTGCCGGGGGACGCGCCACCCGCCACTCCACGTGACTGTGACTGTGGGCGCGTGAGTGCGGCGCACGAGGCGCTGCTGCCGGGGGACGCGCCACCCGCCACTCCACGTGACTGTGACTGTGGGCGCGTGAGTGCGGCGCACGAGGCGCTGCTGCCGGGGGACGCGCCACCCGCCACTCCACGTGACTGTGACTGTGGGCGCGTGAGTGCGGCGCACGAGGCGCTGCTGCCGGGGGACGCGCCACCCGCCACTCCACGTGACTGTGACTGTGGGCGCGTGAGTGCGGCGCACGAGGCGCTGCTGCCGGGGGACGCGGCCACCCGCCACTCCACGTGACTGTGACTGTGGGCGCGTGAGTGCGGCGCACGAGGCGCTGCTGCCGGGGGACGCGCCACCCGCCACTCCACGTGACTGTGACTGTGGGCGCGTGAGTGCGGCGCACGAGGCGCTGCTGCCGGGGGACGCGCCACCCGCCACTCCACGTGACTGTGACTGTGGGCGCGTGAGTGCGGCGCACGAGGCGCTGCTGCCGGGGGACGCGCCACCCGCCACTCCACGTGACTGTGACTGTCGTGACTGTGGGCGCGTGAGTGCGGCGCACGAGGCGCTGCTGCCGGGGGACGCGCCACCCGCCACTCCACGTGACTGTGACTGTGTGACTGTGGGCGCGTGAGTGCGGCGCACGAGGCGCTGCTGCCGGGGGACGCGCCACCCGCCACTCCACGTGACTGTGACTGTGGGCGCGTGAGTGCGGCGCACGAGGCGCTGCTGCCGGGGGACGCGCCACCCGCCACTCCACGTGACTGTGACTGTGGGCGCGTGAGTGCGGCGCACGAGGCGCTGCTGCCGGGGGACGCGCCACCCGCCACTCCACGTGACTGTGACTGTGGGCGCGTGAGTGCGGCGCACGAGGCGCTGCTGCCGGGGGACGCGCCACCCGCCACTCCACGTGACTGTGACTGTGGGCGCGTGAGTGCGGCGCACGAGGCGCTGCTGCCGGGGGACGCGCCACCCGCCACTCCACGTGACTGTGACTGTGTGACTGTGGGCGCGTGAGTGCGGCGCACGAGGCGCTGCTGCCGGGGGACGCGCCACCCGCCACTCCACGTGACTGTGACTGTGGGCGCGTGAGTGCGGCGCACGAGGCGCTGCTGCCGGGGGACGCGCCACCCGCCACTCCACGTGACTGTGACTGTGGGCGCGTGAGTGCGGCGCACGAGGCGCTGCTGCCGGGGGACGCGCCACCCGCCACTCCACGTGACTGTGACTGTGGGCGCGTGAGTGCGGCGCACGAGGCGCTGCTGCCGGGGGACGCGCCACCCGCCACTCCACGTGACTGTGACTGTGTGACTGTGGGCGCGTGAGTGCGGCGCACGAGGCGCTGCTGCCGGGGGACGCGCCACCCGCCACTCCACGTGACTGTGACTGTGTGACTGTGGGCGCGTGAGTGCGGCGCACGAGGCGCTGCTGCCGGGGGACGCGCCACCCGCCACTCCACGTGACTGTGACTGTGTGACTGTGGGCGCGTGAGTGCGGCGCACGAGGCGCTGCTGCCGGGGGACGCGCCACCCGCCACTCCACGTGACTGTGACTGTGGGCGCGTGAGTGCGGCGCACGAGGCGCTGCTGCCGGGGGACGCGCCACCCGCCACTCCACGTGACTGTGACTGTGGGCGCGTGAGTGCGGCGCACGAGGCGCTGCTGCCGGGGGACGCGCCACCCGCCACTCCACGTGACTGTGACTGTGGGCGCGTGAGTGCGGCGCACGAGGCGCTGCTGCCGGGGGACGCGCCACCCGCCACTCCACGTGACTGTGACTGTGTGACTGTGGGCGCGTGAGTGCGGCGCACGAGGCGCTGCTGCCGGGGGACGCGCCACCCGCCACTCCACGTGACTGTGACTGTGTGACTGTGGGCGCGTGAGTGCGGCGCACGAGGCGCTGCTGCCGGGGGACGCGCCACCCGCCACTCCACGTGACTGTGACTGTGGGCGCGTGAGTGCGGCGCACGAGGCGCTGCTGCCGGGGGACGCGCCACCCGCCACTCCACGTGACTGTGACTGTGGGCGCGTGAGTGCGGCGCACGAGGCGCTGCTGCCGGGGGACGCGCCACCCGCCACTCCACGTGACTGTGACTGTGGGCGCGTGAGTGCGGCGCACGAGGCGCTGCTGCCGGGGGACGCGCCACCCGCCACTCCACGTGACTGTGACTGTGGGCGCGTGAGTGCGGCGCACGAGGCGCTGCTGCCGGGGGACGCGCCACCCGCCACTCCACGTGACTGTGACTGTGGGCGCGTGAGTGCGGCGCACGAGGCGCTGCTGCCGGGGGACGCGCCACCCGCCACTCCACGTGACTGTGACTGTGGGCGCGTGAGTGCGGCGCACGAGGCGCTGCTGCCGGGGGACGCGCCACCCGCCACTCCACGTGACTGTGACTGTGGGCGCGTGAGTGCGGCGCACGAGGCGCTGCTGCCGGGGGACGCGCCACCCGCCACTCCACGTGACTGTGACTGTGGGCGCGTGAGTGCGGCGCACGAGGCGCTGCTGCCGGGGGACGCGCCACCCGCCACTCCACGTGACTGTGACTGTGGGCGCGTGAGTGCGGCGCACGAGGCGCTGCTGCCGGGGGACGCGCCACCCGCCACTCCACGTGACTGTGACTGTGGGCGCGTGAGTGCGGCGCACGAGGCGCTGCTGCCGGGGGACGCGCCACCCGCCACTCCACGTGACTGTGACTGTGGGCGCGTGAGTGCGGCGCACGAGGCGCTGCTGCCGGGGGACGCGCCACCCGCCACTCCACGTGACTGCGACGCTCGGCGCGCGCCCACCGCCCGCTGCCGCGCCCCGCCCGCCCCGCCCTCCCCGCCCGCCCTCTGACATTTGCCCACGTTCCTCGCCACACTTTGGTGAGCCGATAAATAAAGATAATTGGAACTTTAGTAAAGCCAACTTTCACAGTTTATATCAAGCATTAGGTGAAATAGACTGGAGTAATATATATAGTTCTAACGATCCTGATGTAATACTAAATATTTTTTATGAACAAGTCTATGGAGTTCTTAATATGTTTGTTCCGTTAAAAAGGACAAACCAACACAATTATAGAACATACCCTGTCTGGTACACGAGTGCCAAGTTTTATAAATGACATAAAACTTAAATATGAGTTACATAAAAATTACAAGTCTAGTAGGTTACAGGTGGTGTTGCGGCCGCTCACGCCGCTCGGGGCGAGACGCGCGGGGCTGATCCTACGCACGGAACCGGTTCCCTCGGCCGGCCGCCGGCCGCCGTTCGATCGAGCACCGCGCCCTCTGTCGCGACCCAACTCTCCGTAGCATCGCTGTATGCGATACCTTTTTATAAATCCTACTCAATTCTAATTAAGTTTAAACATTGTGGAAATGAAATTATAACTTCTCGTAACAACACAGGATTTTATTCAAACTCCATACTATACTATACCTCAAAAGAAAGCTCCAGCTTTCAACAGGTGGATTATGAAAAATTCTCACAATTTAGGGCTAAAGTTAAGTTAGACCCGCGCTCTTTTTGGAATTTCATTAAATCAAAGAAGGGTAACGTATCTGACAGAAAAATAATAAAGGTTGGTAAAGTATTGTCTGAGATTGAGTGTGCATTAGAGTTCGCTCTGTACTTCAAATCTGTTTACAACCCAGAGCCGGCCGCGCTGAGCGTGAAGCGTGCAGCGCGGGCGCAGGGGCGGGCGGCGCGGCGGTCCGCCGGGGGCGCGCGTGCACCTCGCGCCCCTGTCCGCCGCCGACGTGCGTCGCGCGCTTGCTCGCGCTGCGCCTGAGCGCTCGGCGGGGCCGGACGGTATACCTGCTTTTTTATTTAGGGACTGTGGGAGTGTGTTAGTCAAACCCTTACAGCATCTATTTAACACCTGTATTGCATCCGGAACTTTCCCAGAAAGCTGGAAACTCACTAGAGTCGTTCCGGTACCTAAGAGTAATGGAGCGTCGGCACCCTCTGATTTTAGGCCCGTGGCGGTTTTGAATACTCCGGCAAAGGTATTTGAGGCGGCTGTCCACGACCGCCTTTACCAGAAAATAAACTCTCAATTGTCCGATGCACAGCATGGGTTTCGTCCTGGGAGGGGGACGACAGGGAATCTGCTCGACCTCATGACACGTCTGGTGCCTGCAGTGGATTCTGGACAACAAATTGATGTCGCTTACCTTGACTTCCGGAAGGCGTTTGACACAGTTGACAATGACGTGCTACTGTCTAAGCTAACTAGCGTGGGATGTACTCCTCACACGCTCAGATTTTTTTCTAGCTATCTGCGCGATAGGTGTCAGTATGTTGACTGTGGTGGACACCTGTCGGAGGTTTACCCAACACGTTCTGGAGTAAATCAGAGTAGTAATTTGGGACCTCTTTTGTTTATTATCGCCATTAATGACTTCCCAGTGTAGTTCAGAATGCCACACCTTTACTATTTGCAGATGACCTAAAGCTAGTCCATGAAATTTCGAATGGTGTAGATCATACCTTACTACAGCAAGACATAGACAGAGTTGTGCAATGGAGTCATGAGAACAAATTGTACGTCAATGTGGCGAAGTGCTCCGTACTGTCATTTAGCCGGGCCCGTGCGCCAAGCCACCATCTATACCACATGGACGGGGAATCGTTACAGAGACTAAAGGAGGTCAAAGATCTAGGGGTGCGATTCTCTTCTGATTTACAATTTCGTCATCATATTACGGATATTTGTAAAAAAGCATACAAAAATTTAGGAATGGTACTGCGTCAAGCCAATAATTTTACAAATGTAGTGGCACTCAAGGCGCTCTATGAGGCGCTAGTAAAAAGTCATTTGGAGTGCAATGCAGCAATATGGTCACCTTATGAGGGAAAGTACAAGCTAATGTTAGAGCGCATCCAGAATAAGTTTGTAAGGTTCCTTTATTTAAAACAATATGGTGTGTATTTTATTTTATTTTATTTTAACATTGTTGGATAACAAACAGTGATATAATTAAAATTTAAAAAAGTAAGTTTAAAAATCTCGACACCATTTACATGTTACCACTTATAAGTCACAAAGCACTTGACTGTCTCACACACACACAAATAATAATAATACAAAAAAAAAAAAATACAAACAGATTAATGATGAAGTTATCAAAAGAAAACAATAACAAGAACAGAAAAAAAATAATAATAATACTTAATACAAATACTCTGAGCAACTGAACAAACAAAAAACAAAAAAACCTAGTGCCCAGCTAGAGGAATCGCCCAAAAACGAAAAAGAAAAATAAAAGAACAGTTTTACTTTAAAATATTAAGTCAAACCATTTTGAGGATAGATACCGCTTGAATTTTAAAGGATCGTCATTAAATAGGTCTA
The DNA here is from genome assembly GCA_944452665.1 of Stenoptilia bipunctidactyla. Lineage (NCBI taxonomy): Eukaryota > Metazoa > Arthropoda > Insecta > Lepidoptera > Pterophoridae > Stenoptilia > Stenoptilia bipunctidactyla. Next base: position 5,781 of record CALYBW010000017.1, read on the forward strand.
GTTCCTGTAAATCAACTAGTGTATTAAATTGCTGACATGATCTGATGGAGAAAGACTGTTTTCTATAGTTAGTGCCGCTATGCTGAATGTGCAAACATACTGGACGCCTTACAGTTTTTATGGGCACATGAAGGTTAACGTTTGAGAGAAGACAAGGGGCATCTATTCTTGACTGTGCAATTTTTACTAAGAGAGCAACGTCAGCAATTTTGCGTCTCTCAACAAGAGGTAGTATATGATGCCTTTTACATCTTAACTCATAACAGTTGTCATATATGCGGGTTTTATACTGTAAGTATCTCAAGAACTTGCGTTGAATTGTCTCGAGTCTATTAATATACACGTCATATTGCGGGTTCCAAACTTGTGAGCAGTATTCAAGAGAGCTGCGCACCAGACTACAAAACAATGTTTTCATTATTTTGATGCTATCAAACTGTGAACTCATTCTGATTACAAATCCCATAGCTTTGTTGGCTTTCTTGGCAATATGATCAATGTGTTTTTCATAAGTAAGTTTTGAGTCAAGTTTAACACCCAGGTCCATTACATCGCTTACTCGTTCAAGTTGCTGTTTCCTCAAAAGATACGAAAACTGAATCGGTGATGATTTTCTAGTAAAAGTTATTGAAGTGCATTTGGATATGTTTAAATCTAGATTATTATTGACACAATACTTTTCGAATCTAATTAAGTCTTCTTGTAAAGAAATGCAGTCGTGTATGGTTCTGATTTCGCGGAAGATTTTCATATCATCAGCGTAAAGCAAAAACTTTGAATTAAGAAAACAGGAACTGATGTCGTTAATAAAGATATTAAATAGCAACGGACCGAGCAATGACCCCTGGGGCACTCCTGAGGGAATAGAACGCCATGAAGACCGATACCCATTCAGCGCAACAGATTGTGAGCGATTGTCTATATATGACGCAAACCATCTATAAAGGTTACCGTGAATACCTGCAAGTGAAAGCTTTTTTAAAAGTATGTTATGATCGATACGGTCAAACGCTTTACTGTAGTCGGTGTATATCGAATCTACCTGCGCGCCTGCATCCATAGAGGCTGTAACAAGATCTAGAAATGAAAGGATGTTGGTAGTTGTAGACTTATTTTTAAGAAATCCGTGTTGTTCTTGAATAAATGATTTAGAAAGAGAATGGTATACTTGCTTGAAAACAATTCTCTCAAACACTTTGGCAAAGATGCAAAGTTTGGATATTGGCCTATAATTTTGCACGTTATCTTTGTTACCACTTTTATGTATTGGGCTAATAAATGCAGCTTTCCATATATTGGGTACAATTCCCTCATTTAAAGAACGCCTAAAAAGGGTAGCGAGAGGTTTTGTAATGGATTTTACAAGTTTTATGATAAATATGGGAGGTATATCATCTGGACCAGCTCCCTTAGCTAAATCTAAAGCCTTTAGCAATGCGTTAACCTCACCGTCATCAATAAATATCTTGGCTATAGTTTCATTAAGGCCCAAGCTACTCTGAATATTTTCAGTTATCGGATTGACGGATTGTGATTCTGGGGAAAGAAAATTAGTATCAAAATAGTTCGCAAATAAGTTGCATATGGCGTCTCCTGAGTTGGCCGACTCATTTAAATACAATAAGGTTGAGGGAAAAGAATTAGCATGTTTTTTGTTTGACTTAATGAAAGACCAGAATAGTTTTGGATTGTCAACAATTGACTTTTCAGCATTTTTGATGTAGTCGTGATAACTTTGTTGTTCCAAAGACTTTGCCCTCTTACGAAGCAAGGAGAAGCTAGTATAATCTGCAGTGTTGCCATAAACCTGGAATTTTGATAGGAACTTGCGCTTTTCTTTTAACATTTTTTTCAGAGGTGAGGTGTACCATGGTGGGAAATTATTAGGGGTAGAAAATTTATGTGGCACATACTTTTCCCTGGCATCGTAAAGGCATTTATAAAAAATGTTGACCGCATCTTCTATTGAACCATCTGTTAAGCAATTATCCCAATCTATAGTATCTAAGTACGATTCAATACTCCCATAATCACCACGGTTATAGAGATATGTTTTTCTACTGTTAGGCTTAAGTGGTTTTGTGTAGTCGATATTCAGGTTGATATGTAGGGACTTGTGATGGTCATCTTCAGGCACTAACGGGTCAGTACAGGGACGTATAGTCAATAAAGCGTTACTAAATACCAAGTCTAATATTCTATTATTTATGTTTCGACAGTAGTTAAATTGATTTAAGTCACATTCACAAATGGTATCGAATAAGTAAAGCTGGGTCTCACCAATCATATTTGATGGTTGAAGTATTCTTCCATCACTGGACCATTCAATATTACCAAGATTAAAATCACCCATTATAATAAAAATATCATTAGGGTTAGAGTTAACTAACAAAGAGAGCCTATTTGTGAAATTTCGTAATTGGATGTTAAAGGAATTACCTTGCCCTTCATGACACAAATAAATAGTGCAAATATGTAATTTACAGGACATATTTTCATCATTTTTAGGATATCCTCGAATATATCCTACCCCATTTGTGTTAGGTATGACGGGATATTACAGTCTCGAAATAAGAAGGGAGGTTGCCATTGCAACCTACTTGTTTAAAGTACTACGAGGCAAAGTACATAATCCTAGGCTCCTAGAAACACTCCACCTGTGTGTTCCTGACGTTCTCGCCACCCGGCGCCGCCGCCCGCCGCTGCTGCTGCCGCCGCGCGCGCGCACCGACCTGCTGCAGCGCGCGCCGCTCTCGCGTGCGTTGCGGACACTCAACACGGTATCATACAAAACTGATATTTTCTTGTGTGCGCTGAACGAATTCGTGAAAGTAGCTTCTTATGTTTTGTGTAAATGCAGTTAGTACTTATATTTATATATTCTTGTAGTTTTTAAGAATACTGTTTATTTACGTAAATAGCATGTATTGGTCTGTCTATTGAATTAGGTCTCACCTGTAATAATAGAATAGGCGTAGAAATAAATAAATAAATTTCGGTGCGCATATTAGCTTACATAATAGGATAAAATAACAAAATAATATTTATCTTGTCGGTTCGACTATTTATCGATGGTTTCATGCTAGCCCTGCTGGTCTTGTTTTAGCTTATTAGGTTGACAAGGGTTATCAAAATATTTTGTTGTAAAATAATTAAATAAATTTGTATGAAAGTCTATACCAGCACTCTTGCTAATTATTTTACTGTATATTCTACGTATGGTATAGAAGCTAACCCTTAAGTTTTATCTCTCCATTTTGTTACACGTTGTACATATAAAAGGCTTAGTTGACTGACTTAGGTATCAACGCACAGCCGAAACTACTGTACCTAGAAACTTGAAATTTGGTACAGGGGTTCCTTTTAAAATGAAAGTTAGCACTAAGAAAGGATGCTTAGAAATTCAACCGTTAAGGGGGTAAAATGGGGTGTTCAAACTCAAACTCAAATATTCTTTATTTCATAAGTATTTAAATACATTTGAAATAAGTCAAACCATTTACAAATTGAACTGAATCTACCACCATTTCGGAAAGTCGATCTGTTGAGAAGTGGCAAGAAACTCCTCAGCAATCATCTTTGAAAAAAAAGTACACAATAACAATTTGCAGCCAGGGAATCCTATCTTCTTGCATCCGGATATCTTATAGTAAACTTTTTCACATAACACTTATCCTTAAATCTGTCGAAGGGTTATCTATATCTATATCTATCTATCTATATCTATACTTATAATAAATCTGTAGAGAGGTCAATTCTGTACATGAAATATTTTTTCAAAATAACTATCAGGGGGTGATTAGTGATCGATACTGATGCCAAAAATGCAATCAGTAAAATTTTTGTCTGTCTGTCTGTCTGTATGTTCCTTATAGAAACAAAAACTACTCGACGGATTTTAACGAAACTTGGTAAAATTATTCTTCATACTCCTGGGCAGGTTATAGTATACTTATTATCACGCTACATTCAATAGGAGCAGAGCAGTGAAGGGAAATGTTGGAAAAACGGGAGAAGTTACTTCATTTTTTAAGCTTCCGTCGCGTGTGTAGCCTTAATGGTTAAAGCTACATAGAAATCATGTATGACAGAAATATTCTTCATAAAATTATATAAAAAATATCCCACAACAGTACATGTCTATATTTTATGGTTGACTCACAATAACACGTGTAAATCCCGATAGCTTAGCAGTTCGGAGCTTTCTGATTATATTTGTTTACTCTTACGTTTATAATACTCTCACTCATTCCTAATTAAAAAATAACATTATTACCTATTCAATAAAAAAGAATCATAGAAATTGGTATAGAAACACCTAACTTATACATTAAATACGCTAATAACCCATCGCGCGTGAATACTGAATGATATAGGGATTATTTTTGCGTAACGGTTGCCGCGCTCGACGCGGCTCGCGGCGGTAGGGTATAAAAAGGCGGGAGGCGAGCGCAAGCTTTTGCGTGATTTAATATAGGTAGGTACAGAAGGAACAAGCGTTACATTACCTGTCAAATTTCCCCAACCAATTTTAACTTATCATCGAGGGCATAGAGTTCAAATTCAAGTAAAAAATTTTGACAGATTTGTAACGCTTGATGTACTGCCTTCTGTACATACAGAGATAAAATGGAAATCAAGGTTTTGTTTATTTCATGATCGTTTCTGCCTCTTGGAAGTCAGAAACCGTAGATTTCTTCGGAATAAAAAGTAACGTATGTGTTAACTACTATACCAAATTACAAAATTACTAAATATACCAAATTACTAAATACTACAAAATATTGGCTTAGCCGTTTGGCAATGAAAAGCAGCCATACATAACTATAGGTAGTATTGTATGTACACTGATAATGGCTGGATGGATGGATTTTTGCTATTCTTTCACGCAAAAACTACTTAGCTTTACCTAGAATAACAATAAGCTAAGTATAATTACTGAAGATATTGCATGAATTAAGTAAAATTGAAGGCATTAAATAAAACACTTTTTAACCGGATTAATGGCGTATAATTTATATTTTACATTTTAACTCGACGTTTCGGTGTCTTTGCAGACCCCGTGGTCACGAGCGACTGTTAAAATTTAAAATGTAAATATACGCGATAAATCCGATTAAAAAGTGTTTTATTTAATAGTCATACATAATAGTTATTGCGAAAACTTAAGACAATATTAAAATTTAAGGCACTTTGGCACCTGATTTGTTTATAACGCTATGTGCCTTTGTAATGTACCTAATACATAGTTACCTACCTATTTTTGTGGTTAGGAGTTATACATATTATATGGGCGAAGATTCTTCATTTTTATTTTTGTTATTAAAGATAGTTAGGACCTTGGAGAAGAAAATAACCTACTCGAAATACTAATTCAATACAGACGAAGTCACGGGCATCATCTATGTAATATACCTACCTACCTATAGTTTTTCACAAAACCTAGGTGAAACTGCGGATCACTGCTTTGTTGTAACAGTTTTTGAAGTAATTCTGTCTGTTTATCTGTCAGTATCGCTTTCACAGCTAAACTACTGAGTCGATTTTGACAAAATTTAGAATAAGGTAAGTTTTAACTTCAAGGAGGATATAATAATAGTATTTATCCAACTCTAATAAACGGTATCGACGCGGACGAAGTCGCGGGTCACAGCTAGTTTTAAATATATTGGAATTTTATTATAAAATAAAGCGTAAACATTGACCCATCGACGAGTTGATCTTCTGTAGTCTACTATTATATTTATACAATAGGCAATCAAGTACTAGACAGAAACGTAGACATAGATATAGAGGTAAAGATAGAAGCAGAGATAGACGTAGCGATCGAGGTGAGAGAGAATACAGATAATGTGGATGGAGATGAGGATATTCGTGGACAAAGACAGGACGTGGACAAGGAGATGGGGAAGTCGGAGTCAAATTCAAAAAAGTCAAGTCATCAGCAAAACGATCTGGCACCGCTAGCAGCACCCTTTCACGAGTATCAAGGAAGCACCAGCCATCACCCTCCTCAACCATATTTTAAGGAAGGGGGTGACCCGACACCCGACGTTACCGCTAGCCAGCCTTGCCGCCTGAGGGAGCATGACGTTCTTGCTGTTGTATGGACAAGAAGGAGATGGCGTTGGATAAGAAGAAGATGGAGTTGGAGATTGAGCACTTTTAAAAAACAATTTAAAACCAAGGACTTTTATCGTCCATATACTCAGATATTGTATAAAAGCCTTTATTACACAATTTTTGTTTAATAGTTTCTTTCAATTTATCAAGTGGTAAGTCTTGAATATTTGTGGGAACCTTATAATAAAAAGGTATGCATCGACCCATAAATGAGTTAGTGACTTTATGAAGTCTTCTATCATAGCCGGCTAGCTTATACTTATTTCTAGTATTAACATTATGTAGGTAAGTCACATTTTCTATGGAACATGTTTAAGTTCTTTTTTACAAACATAAGATTTTCAAAGATATATTGTGACGCAAATGTAAGAATAGCTTATTTATTTATTTATTTAATTTTCACAAATTCCACAGCTTTTAAAGTAATATAAAATAAAATTATAAGTAACACTTACAGCCAATAATGGAATTACATTTTTTAAACATAACATCAAGCAGACAAAATGTATAAGACTAGAAGTTCTGAGTTCAAAATACATAAAGGACTTAAAATGAAAAGGTAAGTGAACTAGATAATTGTTATTGTAGGAAATTTTGTCAGTAAAGATATTAAATTAAATAACTTGACCGTTAATTTGAAGCCTAATAATACTTGAGAGAGATACCATCGTTCTGTCCTTTTTTCGCACGTTCTATCCTTCATATACCTACTCTATTGCCTTCTCTTTCTTTACCCCACGACCACACAGGTAGCAGCTATGCTGAATGCGTTAGGATTTTGACTCATTGAAGTCGTTGTGTAACCAGGCAGAATTAAAAAATATTAGGCTTCAAATTAAGGTAAGTGATTTAATTCACGTTTTAATTTTAGGTATAACGTTGGTATTAAATAACTTGACCGTTAATTTGAAGCCTAATAATACTTGAGAGACGTGTTTGATATCGCCTGGTGTGGTGGTGACGTCAATGTGAATACGAATAAAAGTTAATAAAATAAATTGACTTGTGCTATTGTTTTCATAATTTTTGAAGTATGAAACTCAATCTCACCTGATGGTAAGTGAAGATGTGGTCGGAGATGACAGCGCACGGGCCCAGGAACTGGCTGTTCATAGAATACTGCGGACACATAAGGCCGGAGATTTATTATGAAGGGTGGTCGCTAGCCAGGCGGGGGTCGCTAGCCAGGCGGGGGTCGCTAGCCAGGCGGGGGTCGCTAGCCAGGCGGGGGCGCTCCGCTCAGTCACCTTTATGGCACGCTTATCCGGGGTCTACTCTACGCCGACCGGACACGGGAAGAAGAAGGAGTTTTCTACTTATAGTTGAGATTACTATGAGATTTCATGGTTCTACACTTAAAAGTATGACTGCCTACAATTTAAAATGATTCGTATGGCGAAGTTGGCGCCTTGGGGCCCCACATTGGCGAGGAAATTTACATACAAAATAAACAATTAAAACGTGTGATAAGTTTACTTAAGTTAAACAATGACTTACCGGGCTGGGCATTATACAATTAACAATATCAAGGAATCATATTTTTGTGTGCTTATAGTAGTTATGTGATTCTTATTAAATTAATTTAAATAATCAACGAATGCAGAGCATTACAAAACCGACTTCATGTCAAAACTTTGCCTGAGTTATAATGTCATCAGCGTAAACATTCTCCGAAATCATACATACTTATTTATTTTTTCAAAAATTTGAAATTTTCAATGAAGTTGGTACTCAACCGATTTCGATAAAATTTATATGGGACAACGCTGAAGTATCTTATATCATATAAAAGAAGAATTTTTAAAATCGATTCATACTTGTCCGAAATCTCGTGTAACAAAGACATAAAAAAAACATACACACGAATCGAGAACCTCTTCCTTTTGGAAGTCGGTTGACAAATATTATAAGCAGTGCGATCTAGCCATCATTTGGGTTCTAAAGCAAGGTTCCGGAAGCACACGAAATAGTTAATTTACTTTCCTGCTTTGCATAAATTTTTCGTAAATACTTTTATAAGTTAAGTTTATTTATGCTTAACAATTTACTAAAATAGCCATTATATCAATGTAACTTTATATCAGAACGATTTCTAAAATAATGTCATGGCTGGGTGAGCGCGCCATTCTCACTCCATGAGCTATTGCTGAAATCTTCTCGAGGAGATGAGGCGGTTTAAAGTTCCACACACTTCATGTTGAATGTAGACGACGCAGGACATTACCCTGTTCAATTTTCGAACTCACTTAAGCCCTCAGGTCTTCCACGTCACTAACCTCAAAAGTTCGCACACGGGGTACACCAGTAAAAGTAAAATAATAAAAAAAGAGTAAGAGCCTCTGTCAGGGTATGCAGTGTCACTGTTATTTACGGCAGTACTTCGTCTTCACTTATCATCAGGTGAGATGGGAGAAAAATAACCAATCCAGATTTAAATTTAAAGAAGAATTTCAATTAAACTATTTTATTGTAGGTATAGAGATAGTTTGGCGGTGGGAAAGTGACATAGGCTACTTTTTAGTACCGTGAGCGAAGCCGCGGGCAAAAGCTAGTCTGTATTAAATCTCAACCAAAACCCTTGTTTGTAACAACTTAGATGTACTAAGGAGCGCTACTTACAATTACAACTAAGTCCAGATCACTTTTTGTATAAAATCTAGGATTGAAATTAAGATGCGATACAGAAATCCATAAATACCTAGTCGTTCTCAGTCTATTTTAACCAAGATTTAAATAGTCAATATTTTTAACATCGGTTGATTGATTTATCGCATACAAACATATAGGTATGTTTTTCCCTTTCTTTTGACCTAACGTATTTTCACAATTTTTATAAACTAAATTGATTTGGTCCGCTTTGAAGCTATTACGGTAGGATATTTTATACAAAGTTATTTTTTATACGAAACAGCAGTTTTTCCTTTTCAACGCCAACGACTTCTATAGAAGGTCGAGATTTCCATGCGTTCCACGCCAAAATTCGAAATTCAAAAATGTTTTATTTTACAATTCACTTAATGACGTCATCATATACTTCGGCTTTAACTAGTTGCTGAATAAGATAATATGATAGACCATGACAAAAATCAAGCCATCGGAAAAAAACGTTTGGCACGCTATTTCAGTCAGAATTATACGAATTAATGCAAATTGAACATCTTATGAAAAAAAAACCAAATACAAGATAGCTATTTGCTATGCTAATTGTGAGAACCAATGTCATTCCACAACAAAATTGCTTACATAGTATAACGTAGTGATTACTTGCTCAGTGCATAGTAAGTGCATTGAGCTATGAATGATATGACAAATTGGGACCAGAGTATTTAAACAAGAATGGAATAAAACAGTCATAGTATCATCAGCAAAACGACCAGGCACCGCTAGCAACACCCGTTCGCCAGAACAAGCACTATCCATCACCCTCCTCAACCATATTTTAGGGAAGAGGGTGACCCGAGAACCGACGCTACCACTAACCATGCCGCTTGAGAGAGCGTGACGGTCTTGCTGTTGTCTTGACAAGACAACAAGTGAGCGGAACAGTCACCAGTATGCTATATGGCATATTGCACAGTCAAGCCGTAAACAAAATTATCAACATCTAGAAACCCTGTTGTGCGCTTAATCCTATGCCTTTTTATCGTCTAAATTATCTTTAGTTTTGTAATAAGCTTTTCTAGATAGAGTGTCTTTAATTATCGATTTAAATTTATTGAATAGGCGGGATTGAGTTGACTCTGAATTTTGTTATACAGGGTGACTGATGGCTTTAGATACTGAAGGAGGGCATTCTGTACTCGATACTGATCATAATTACCTATGTAATAAAAGTAGGTAGGTACTAAATTTTTCACTAGAATTCCCTATAAATAAATAGGTACTACTATGTTACTATTTACTTTACATACAACTGAGTCGATCGCGGCACGCGACCTGGCACGCGGATCGCTGCGAACGCTAGCGTAACCATGCGTTGCGTAATCGATTCTTTATCTTTCAGTTGAGTTTACTTAGTAAATAATTTATATTTATTTTTTATTATATTTTTTCTCTTCATGTATGATTTCAAACTATCACGAACTTGAATTTCAAAAGTGACCCACCAGTCACCCTGTATATACGTATTGACATTCCGATAAATGATTTGCTTTTAGTTTTGCTACTTTTAGCCAGCCTTATTTTGGGAAACGCTAACTTATCATTGCTAAAGATACTATGACTTTTTTATTCCATTCTTGTTCAAATACTCTGGACCCAGTTTGTCATGTTCGTATTGTGCATCCATAGCTCATTGCACCTGCTATGTAAGCAATTTGGTTGTGGCATGACAGTGGCTCTCACAATTAGCTGTCTTGTGTTTGTTTTTTTTCATATCACGGTCAATTTGTACTGTACCTATTTGTATTAATTTGATAATTCTGACTGAAAGAGTGCCAAGAGTTTTTTTCCGCCGGCTTTTTTTGTCTCTTGGTCTGCTGTAATATCTTATTTAACAACCATCAACAACTAGTTAAAGCCGAAGTATGTGATGACTAACTTCATCAAGTGTTTTGTGAAATTCCTAAGATGAATAAAACTTTTTGAATTTTATGGTCGTTCTTTACAATAATAATAATTTTTATCATGATTATCTTTCCTAGTTTTAATGTTTGTTTTCATGATGTTTTCATAAATATATTGTGATGCAAGATTCAAGATACCAATGTCTTTAAACTTTTATCTTAGAGATTCTCTATTTCCAAGTTTATACATTCCATGAATAGCCCTTTTCTGCAATGTACAGCCTGCAACAGAATAATGTATACTACCATCTGACGTCGCACGCACACGCGCGTTCATCCATACTCGCTCACACCACGAAAGTCAACCAATCCAAGCATAATAAGTGGACGTACTTACGCACACACGCACACTGTGAAAATACTTTACTTCTGCTGATTCATTAATTTGTTAAACTCGTTCTTAGCTACTCTCAAGTCTCACATGACGAGCTATGTGGATGAATAGCAGGCAGACAAGATAATATGATGCTAATTTCACAACTTCTAGTCATAGCGTCCATGGCCTAGCGGTTTAAGTGTCTAGGAATGAGATCTGGACAGGTCAGGTATCGAGTCCCACAAAAAACTGTGATTTCATATTCATTTTTAGAGATTGAAAGAAGAAATATATTACAACTTTTTTGATGTTTTTTATTAAGTTTGAATTTGAAGTAGGTTGCTATTATTAGCGTAACTATTCGAAATAACAACGATGCCTCATTTCTTAAGACAAAATAAGTGGAAGACCCCGATTATCTTTTATTGTGTTGCTAGATTTATTTTTAGCTTGTCATATCTTTAGAAAAAAAAAGTTAAATCTACCCTCTATTATTTAATATTGTGTAGTCGTGTTTCTAAATGGTTTGCATTCGTCGTTACTTGTTACTACTATCAGATTGTTGTGCCCAAATGAAATTAAAAATGAATTATCATTTAACATTGCTGCAGAGAGCTGAAATCATTGTTTCATTCAATCAATACTTTCTATCAGGGGAATTGCACGTCGATTGATGATATTTGTAAGTTTTAAGTTAATTATTATTCTGACTTAATCCTTGTATTAAACGTGATCGTTATTTCTATGTTGATAATTTTATTTTCAGAGAAAAACAGTGCAACTATCTGTTTGTCGTTAAGAGGAACCGGGGGATATATCCATTTTTACCCACTCGTTCGACGGCCACCACATATGATGTGAGTTTGCAAACTGTGTGACGACATTTGAAAGCAAGCAACATATATTGTTACAGGTAAATAAACAAGTATATAATCCGACGTTAGATAAACAATATATTATAACTTAAAATGAATTAACTTTCTTATGCATGCAATATAATTTGTTTAAACTTCAAGGGAACTTAAGTTTATTTATTCATTTACAGGCTAGCAAAAGAGATATTGATGAACGAAAGCAATATTTGGAATTTGATTCGTCTAGCAATGTAGTTATTTTTACGGATAAACGACATTCAAGTCGGACAAAGATGGCCGTTAAATATTATGGAGGAGAAAATGCCAACGTTATGATGCTCGAAACACCCTACCTGTTAGTTTAAGCGGCCGCATTAAACGCCATCGAGAATTTGTGGGGTCAAATGATTTTAAATTGGGATTCATCACAAGTGAGGTCCAGAGCCAAATTAGAAGGGCGGGTTATTTCAACTTGGGAGATGATGAGAGGATCTGCCTTGTGCTGGAATTTAGTTGACAGTATGAGATCTCGGTTGCAGCAGGTCATACACTCCGACGGCGCTCAAATTAGCTATTAATAAAATAGTGAGGTAATAGTTGTCTTTTAAAAAGTAGATAATCCAGAGTGAATGATGTTATTGTTGATTAGCTTAGAAATAAGCTTAGCTTAGTTTATTTATAGTTTCTGGCTAATAACATGTTGATTCATATTTACAATGGAATTATTACTTCAATTATATAATAAGTTCATACGCCAAGTGACAGAAAAATTAAAGTGAGAACTGTCATTCAAATCTTTCAAATAACAACTATTACCTAAACTATCATTGTTTTTAAAATTAATCGTTTAATAAATTTGTGAAATAAAAATTCCTAGTCAGACGTAACATATTGTGAAATGCAAAAAATAAATAATTATCTGGAAAAGATTGTGTTGTTTTAATTAGTAGTTTTTACCTGCACCTTATTTTTCGATTGCTTGCACTATATTTAATTTATTGATTAATTAGAATATAAATATAATTAGAATATAGAACATAAAAATTATATTTATATCATTTTAAATTATAATAAATTATTAAAATATTTCTTAATTTAAATGAATATATATTATGGTTTATTGATGAATATATCTTCATTAAATTTGAACAAAAAAAATATATTGAAGATATATCTTTAAACATTATTAATTTAACAATCAATCAATAATTTAACAAATAAAAAGACAATATAGCAACGGAGAAAAAAAAATGCAGACCTTTCAGAGTTCTATAATATAAAACAATAATCTGCACATTATACGGCTGACATAGGCTCGTCGAAATACTGAAACTAAAGATCTATACATCCGTGTGGTACCTATATTATTTCTTGTTGTGACACGATGTAGTTGGTTAGCTTAGTTAGAATTGATCTTTAGTTGTGTGCGTACGACTGGTGGTCAACGTTATTCTGAGTCTTCCGCACACATACAACGCGAATGCATATTGTATGTTTTCGTGCGTCTGGGGTGGTATACATTATTCTGTTGCAGAGTGTACCTAAATATAGTGTCAATATCTGCGGCATTGACCCAAAGTAGGATACCGTAGGACATTATACTATTAAAATAACTGAAATATACCAACTTTGCCATATTAACATCAGTCAATGAGCGAATTTTCTTTACCGCGAACGCTGCAGAACTAAACTCTACTCGTTAGTTGTGAGGCTGGCGTCAGACTTAGCTTCAAATGTTTGAATGCTATGTGTGGCACTGGACTTTGGATATGTATTCAACGTTTGCACAAAGATTTGCACTTTACCATCCGGAGTCGGTCTTTTTCGACACATTTTTTTTAAATAAAAATATGGATGGGACGTTTGTCTTCCATGACACCTGATGTTAAGTGAAAATGAAGACTAAGGTGGTACACGTCCATCCACGAGAAACCTATTCACTCGACGCTTAAAAGTACTAGGACTATACTGGTTAGGGAAAATAGACGCAGGCAGTTCATTCCAAACCTTGGCGACCCGTATCAAAAAGGAACTGTCAAAGCGCTTAGTTAGACTTTTCGGAATATCAACCACATACGGATGGAAGTTCTGTCTGCGACTAGTAGTCCGATGGTAAAATGGTGAGGGTTCAATTTGCTCAAACAGAGCACTCGCGCACTCACCAAAATATATCCTGTAGTACACGGTTAAACAAGCAACCTTACGACGATGCTCTAGGGTCTGCAGTTTTTTGGTCGTAAGTTCGACGTTGTTAATTAGATTACGGGCTCTCATCAAACATCAAAGCTAATATAATTCTAAGTTGAATGTGTTCAAATGTTTGCGTGGTTTGCCACACTTGTTCAGTGTCCAGTTGCTCGAGCGTTGTTGAGCGGGACGGTTATGTGCATGTTACACTGCATGGGGCGATATAATGGACTGGGGCAGCGGGTGCGTTCTGGAATTTGTAGAGTTGTTACAGGGGCAACTATGTACATGGAACCCGAAAAATAACAAATAAAAAAAAAATAATTACATGCAAATAATACATGCTAACTGAGTCTACAAAATCGTTGTCCATCTTGTTTGTTGTCTACTAGCATACTGTGGAGAAAAGTGTTTGCGAAGCAAGTCTGGCAGGTTACGTCAATATGTGTTCAAATGCTTTGCAAAGTCGTCAAAGATTTGTGCAAATCTTTGAAGATATGTCCGGCGCCGGGGTGAGATATGGGTGTCCCATTGCAACTTAGCAGACAAGAAAAACAGTGTTATTGTTGGATTATGTATGCATCACTTAAATTAATATAGCATTAATACCTTGTTGCCCAACTGTCAATGTCAGTCTAAGTAAGTTCTATATAAAAAACTGTATCGTTTGTGATGTCGATTGTCTTCTCAATTACCTGAAATAAATAGGATTACTTTGCTAATACTGGATCTTTTATTTAAGTCCTGACAGGTTATGGGCCCAGTGTCCTAATCTGTTTCAGGTGAAGAGAAGAAGACAGGCAGGAAAAATACCGACCGAGGAAGGGACGCGATTGGCGCCATTTTGTGTTCGTCGTCGTCGTAAAACAAATTTTTTCAAAAAAAAAAAATTACTCGTCGGGAAGGCAGACAAACAAGGAAACAACCATGGAAAGTCAAGTGTCGTCTTTTATTAGACTTGAAGGCCAAAAAAATTGGAATGTATGGAAATTCCAAGTCACCGTAACCCTCAAAGGAGCAGGGGTGTACGCCATTGCAAGCGGCGATTCGATAAAGCCCGAGAAGAAGGAGGACGCAGCCTCTTGGATTGATAAAGATGCAAAGGCACAGTCAATAATAGTGTCCAGGTTAAGTGAGACAACTATGACACATGTTTTGACGTGTGAAACTTCCCATGAAATATGGAAAAAGTTACTCAGCATATATGAAGCAAAATCATCAACAAGCACGCTGATGCTGCAGCAACGTTTCCTGTCCCTAAAGTATGAGGAAGGTGATATTTCAATGTTTCTATCAAAACTTCAGGAAATGGTATGTCAGTTGAAACAGTCTGGAGAAGAAGTTTCTGATAAGTTTCTCATAACTAAAATTTTGATGTCACTGCCAGATTCATTTAAACATTTCATATCAGCATGGGAATCAGTTGATCCAGAAAAACAAAATTATAATGATCTTGTTGCACGTCTTCTTGTGGAAGAAGAAAGAATAAAAGAAAAAGATGAGAAAACAACCTCATCAACAGCCTTAGTGACAAGAAAACTAAATACTGTGAAATGCAACAAATGTAACAAAATTGGGCATTTAGAAAATTTTTGTAAAATGGACAGAACCTGTTTTTATCGTAAGAAACCAGGACATTTCAAAAAAGATTGTCGCTTCAAAAAAGAATTTTATGACAAGAACAAAAATAAACAAAACAATGCATTTGTGTCTACATCACTGTCAATAACAAGTATAGATATGGTAAAGAAAATGGAAGATAAATGGATCGTAGACAGTGGAGCTAGCGAACACATGTGCTATGATATACAAAAATTTACAAACCTGAAAGAAATTGCAGAGAAAAGATATGTTATTATTGGTGACGGAAACAAGTTAGAGATATGCGGCATTGGAAATGTTATTTTGGAAACATATAATAGTAAAGAATGGATCAAATCAACTCTTAAAGATGTTCTCTACGTACCAAATTTGAAATTGAATCTGTTTTCTGTCACAAGTGTAGTTTAAAAGGGTTTCAAAATGGAAATTAAAAAGAATGAATGCTTTTTTATAAAAAAAAAATGAAATAAGAGCAAAAGCAGTACTACAAGACAAATTTTATGTCATGCAATTCAGATCAAACAGCTTTGATCACCATGCCAACACAGCTAGTCTACAAATGTGGCATGAGAAATTGGCACACCAAAATAAATCAGCAGTAAAAGAAGTTCTGAAAAATAATTACATACATTATAAAGAAGACATGCAAGATTGTACAGCTTGTCTGAAGGGAAAGCAATGTCGAGAATCATTCAAATCATCAAACACACATGCAACAGAAATATGTGAAATTATACACATGGATGTGTGTGGCCAAATGGAAGTTGATTCATTAGGAGGCTCAAAGTATTTTCTATTGATGAAAGATGATTTGTCAAATTATAGAACAGTATATTTTATGCAGAAGAAAAGTGAGACAGTTAAACATGTAAAGAATTTTTTGAAACAAGCAGAAACAATAACAGGAAAAAAGGTCAAAATATTTAGAACAGATAATGGCACAGAATTTAACAATAAAGAAATGCAAGAGGTATTCGAAGAAAATGGTGTAATTC
The DNA here is from genome assembly GCA_944452665.1 of Stenoptilia bipunctidactyla. Classification (NCBI taxonomy): domain Eukaryota; kingdom Metazoa; phylum Arthropoda; class Insecta; order Lepidoptera; family Pterophoridae; genus Stenoptilia; species Stenoptilia bipunctidactyla. The sequence goes on from CALYBW010000017.1 coordinate 22,423, forward strand.
ATCAAAAAACAGTACCATACTCACCAGAACAAAATGGTAGAGTAGAAAGAGAAAACCGCACATTAGTTGAAGCAGCGAGAGCACTACTACAAGCTAAAGAAATGAAAAAAATTTTTTGGGCTGAAGCAATCAATACAGCAGCTTTTGTAATAAACAGATCTGGTAAAAGTAAAATTGAAGGCAAAACGCCCTATGAAAGTTGGACTGGAAAAACATACAATATTAATAATCTAAAAGTCTTTGGTTCCAAAGTCTATTGTCATATTCCATCTGAGAAGAGAAGAAAATGGGATGCAAAGAGTGAGGAAGGTATTTTTGTGGGATATGAAGAAAACACAAAAGGATACAGAGTTTATTTTCCTAAAAGAAACAAAGTTGAAATTAAAATAAATGTATTTTTTGAAAAATCCATGAATAAACCAGAAATTACAACACAAAAAGATGAAAACGTTGAACACAAAGTACAGAATGATGAGGAAAGTTATGTTCAGAAGGAATCAGAACAGCAAAAAGGAGAAATTCAACAGCCATTAACTGAAGAAGTACAAGAACCCTCCGCTGAGGGAATGCAGAGGATCTCAACTCAGGAAGCGCAGGGGCCCTCCATTGAAGAGGTGCAGAGACCTGTAGAAGTTCAGGAGCAGCAGAAATAACCTGGAAATAAAGAAAATGAAATTAAAGAAGATAACATATATGAAAGTTGTGAAGAAAGTACATCAGATGAAGAAGATACAAATCAAGAACAAATACAAAATAGATCAAAAAGAAAGATAAATACTCCAGCATGGATGAAGGACTATGAGTTCAATTTTCTCACCATGTCTGAAGAACCAACAGTTTATTCCGAGGCAATAAAACATGAAATGTGGAGAAAAGCAATACAACAAGAAATAAAATCATTAGAAAGTCTAAAAACTTGGTCAGAATGTGAATTACCCGAAGAAAAGAAAGCAATCGATACAAAATGGGTATTTAAGATTAAATCGGACGGAACCAGGAAGGCACGTCTTGTTGCAAAGGGTTTCCAAAAATCTACAAAAGAAAATGTATACTCACCTGTGGAAATAAAACAATTAGATATTCCAACCGCATTTCTAAATGGAACACTAGATACTGAAGTATACATAAATATTCCAGAAGGCATAGAAAGTACAGGAAAGAACACAGTATTAAAGTTACACAAAGCTTTGTATGGACTGAAAGAATCACCAAAATGTTGGTATGAAAGTTTCAACAAGTTTTGTACACAAATTGGCATGAAAAGGTCATATCAAGATACTTGCTTATACATAGGAAATAATGTATTGTTACTACTATTTGTAGATGACATTTTACTAATTGGAAAACAAGAAGAAATTCAGAAAATTACAAGACAGCTACAAAAAGAATTCAAAGCTAAAGATTTAGGATACATAAAGAATTTTCTAGGAATAAACATAAAAAGAAATAACAATACATTATCACTTTCACAAAAGGACTTTATTGAGAAAATATTGATACAGTTTAAGATGACAGAAGCGAAGGAAGCGAAGACACCCATGGAGAAGAACTTTCAAGTACCTGAAAAAGAAAACAGAATTAATGTACCATATAGAGAGTTAATTGGAAGCTTGACATATCTGTCAATGATCAGCAGACCAGATATCACATATGCTACAGCATATCTTAGTAGATACCTGGATAATCCTACACAAACAACATGGACAGCAGCCAAAAGAATACTAAGGTATCTAAAAGGCAGTAAAGATATAGAACTTATCTATAGTAAGCCAGAAAAACAAGAAAATACTATAATAGCATATTCAGACGCTGACTGGGCAGGTGAACACAGAAGCAGGAAGAGTGTGAGTGGCATGGTCGTCTTCCACAATGGTAACCTGGTGTCATGGTCATCAAAGAAACAACAGTCAGTTGCACTGTCAACAGCTGAAGCAGAATATGTTGCAGCAGCTCATTGCATCAGTGAAGTTATGTTTCTCACTGGACTGGCTAGTGCTTATGAATCAGTTACATGTGCTATTGTGTATGTGGACAACCAAAGTGCAATTAAAATGATGGACAGCTGTGAAAATACTAAAAGATCGAAGCACATAGACATTAAATTTCATTTTGTAAAAGACATTGTTAATAAGAAGAAAGTGCAAGTGAACTATGTGAAAACTGAGGAAAATGTATCGGACATTATGACGAAACCATTGTGTGCAGTAAAGTTCGTTTTTTGTCGCAAATTTATGTTAAATAATTAATTTTGTTTTTGTACTATTTTTTTAGGTTAAGATGTCATTTTAGGGTTGCCAAGTACAATTTCAAGTTTTTGTCTAAAAGTAGAAATAATAAAAATACAAAAATAAAGTTTAATAATTAAAATTTGAATATAAGCTAAGAAATTGTCCCAAAGACTTGAAATTGAGGGGGGATGTTGGATTATGTATGCATCACTTAAATTAATATAACATTAATACCTTGTTGCCCAACTGTCAATGTCAGTCTAAGTAAGTTCTATATAAAAAACTGTATCGTTTGTGATGTCGATTGTCTTCTCAATTACCTGAAATAAATAGGATTACTTTGCTAATACTGGATCTTTTATTTAAGTCCTGACAGTTATCTAATAGATTCAACCCTCATTAAGACGCAGATCAGACTCGCTACTTTACTGCGAAAATTCATTGATCGATAAATCATTCACCACTAACTATTCCTCGAAAGCTTCATACAGCGATGCCTTCTTTCTTTGATAGATACCTTATGTCGCCGTGTAAGGTTTGGTAGAAAACTTTTCATCGAATTATGTTAAGTAAATCGATTTTTCTTTGAACGCTGTAATTTTTTACCGAGTTTTCTTTTATCGATGAGGCTTATTGAATCAATACTTCTTTCAGCTATTTAACCTTAGGGCCTACTCAAAGCACTTCGTGTTTTACTTATAAAATATCTCCGCGAAGCGTCCCACGGCTACTTCGGTCTAGGGGTCTAGATGTTTGGCGTGATCTATACTGGCAATTAAGGGAACATATGGCTGAGTATGGTTAGGTAAGTATAACTTTGTATGGGTAGTCAAAAATGAGTAATGGGTAGGGTTCTTAAAATAACTTGTTCGGTTAAGGACAGATTAAAGTTTGTTTGACTGGTGAGTAAAAAATATAGTCATATTTGCCTATTCAAATATGTAGTCATATTTATTAAAAAATATTCGAAGATATAGCAATCCACCCATCCCTATAGGATTTTTAAGAACACTATTGTACGTCTCTAAAAGTAATGAAGCCAAATATACTTTTAAAACAAAACTTAAAGACTTGTTGATATTAACACAAAAACAAATGAAACTTGGTTGCTTGGGTGTTATCGACGATATGAAGCCCTCAGTATTTATATATTTATCTACTTAATATGTAGACAAGTCGTGGATGTACCTATAATAATTATTATTCTTCTTATTCATTATCTATTTTTGTTTTTTTTTTTCAAAATTGTAATTTATAGTCTCAATGTTATTTATTTTATATTAATTTATTTAATAATAATAATAAAAACCTTTATTTCACATTAACACAAAATATACACAATTTAACACTTTAAGATATAAACACAAATTGTAACAAAATAAACTAATACAATATCACGAAAGGAATAAAATACTAGTAGCCCTAAAACTATCATCTTGTCACAATTAACGATAATAGTATGCGTGTATGTGTGGGAATGTATTTGGCGCAAGTGTGCATATATGTGTTTCTCTCAGCATGTGCCACAGTTGCAACTTAGTTACACTGTGGTACTGTTATTCTGCCAGGAACCAAAAGGAACGTTTCTCTTATGTATTAAGTCAGTGAGTGTGCTAAAGTATTAATGAAGCTTAACTTTAAATGTTAAAATCTGATAAGTGTAAAAAATATTAAAAAAGGAACTAAGTAATTTGGATGGCGAAAAATTTATAATAGCAACACAAATAAAAAGGAATTATATTTATCAAGACTTGAAAACGAAATAAAAAGTTGCAGCTCCAGGTACCAGGCGAAATCTGAAGAGAAAGTAAGTAATTCCGATATGTCAATTTAAATCTCCGTATCGATTTCAAAAGTTTTACTGGCGGCGGAATATTATTTCAGCCTTTCGTCGCTGCATACCTGAACCTAAGCAGTTCGATGGCTTGGGACGGTCAGCTGTTTCGAGCCCTCTGTTATCCCATATTGGTGATCAATGTGACGCCAAGTTAGTTTGAATATAGGTAATCTGGTTGTTTATTATTGATTACAACAAACAATAAACGGGCAAGATTTAGCTTAACGCAGCTTTCGACTTTAAGTATTTTTGCCTGAATAATGTAGAGAGTAATATGTGTTCTGGGTGGGATGTTAAAACAGAATCTGGCACATGCATTCTGTACTCTCTGTGCAAGGGCTAAGGATTTTTTTAGTAGACATGGTCCATACACAGTTAGACAATGATTTATTTTTGATAGTACCAGAGACTCGCAAAGCAACATTCGAAGTTCTGGTGATGTGTATGGACGGACCCCATACAAAACCTTCAGTCTATAAAAACAATTTCTGACCAAATCTACAACATGCTCATTAAAAATTCAAACCACTCCTAAGGAGTTCAAACGATCCCTAAGGTGTCTTAAATTCCGGGCTCTGTCCACACGAGCTATCGGGCAGCTGTCAATTGCGACTAGTGAAGTGAGCTCCTTAATTTTTTGGACGGTCTATGAATTTGTTCCAAGAGCCATGAATTTTGACTTAAGAGGGTTTAGCACAAGCGAATTATCATGGGACCAGTGAGCTATTCTGTCAAAATCAGCGTCAATATGAGCAACACCGGACGAGGTTTCCTGAGGGTTAAAGGAGAGATACAGCTGGACATCATCCGCATAAAGATGAAATTGACAGTGGCGGATGTCGTTGATGATGTGAGCACAATGGATTATGAAAATAAGAGGTCCCAATATTGATCCTTGCGGAACTCCTCGGGTAACATTTGCTGTACCTAGCTGATTTTCCACAGTCTGGATCCATCTGAGTTAGTAATAATAACCTTTTGCGCTCGATGCAAAAAGTAACTCTCAAACCAAGAGACCGTGGACCTTGAAAATCCATAATAAGAGAGTTTTGACAAAAGTAGCGAGATGTTAATTGAGTCAAAGGCACAGCTGTAGTCCAAGAGAACTAAAATGGTACCCTCACCAGAATCAGCTGCGGAAATTATATTATCCACTACATCTTGAAGGCCGTCGCCGTTCCTCGAGATTTCCTAAGCCCAGACTGTAAATCGGGTATTATACTCTGAGCTTTACAGTACTGTGAGACTTGGAGATAAGCGGCCCTCTCCAGTATCTTTGACAGAAACTTTGTAGTACACTTATTGGCCGCAGTTCGTTGATACTCTCCAGATTGCGCTTAGGTAATGGGCGCACATCCGCAGTTTGCCACGTCTTGAGAAATTCAGAACTAGACAGAGACCGGTCTATAATAGCAGTAATCACACCAAGAGCTCTCGGCAAGGTTAGTAATAGCATATCCCGACTCAACTCATCGGCACCCATTGCATTCGATTTTGTCGAGAGTAATTTCTCAGCAATTATATTTTCGTTTACTGGTTTGAAATTAATATCATTATTTAAAAAAAAAAAAAACAGTGTTAGTCTTCCCCCGGTTAGTGGGACAAGACTAGCAGTTCAGTCAGTCTTAACATTTCCTTCAATAAATCTGATTCTAGTATACTTGCGTAAAAGTAAAACACTTGTGTAAAACTGTATAGAAATCTTAATTTAGCGTAATTATTTTTTGGACTTTAATGTGGATAAAAACAAAAACGCTTCAAATATTTTTATGTCTCGTACGCCAACGACTTCATATGAAGTAGGCCAGTGATGTGCCGAAAAATTTGCATTACATTACAATCCTTTATGTTTACTTTGTCTTGTTCCATCACAATGTCTTTGATTCTATGATTAAAAATCAAATTCATAGTTGTTTACATCAGTGATGTGTAAGAAGTAATAAGTTGGTTATAAGTTTGTAATTGTAAGAGTGTGTGTAGGTACCTACCTACTGAAGAACTATAAAATATTTTCTATTCTGACGGATTTGCCGATGGCATGCGTCCACTATAGGTATCCGGATTTTTAATTTATTTTAGAGTGTTTTCTCGTTGTGAGTTGACGTCTTCAGTCATGAAGATAGACAGCGACAGGGGCCGATGACAGCAGTGAATGGATTTTTGTGACGTCACCGGCACGCAACGCATTTTTTTATTAAATTACTGACGTGGCCGGCGCGGATAGTGCATGCAGTACTATACGAACGTTGCGTGCCGTGCGCACGGTGTGTCCGACGCGGGCCTGTGAACGCGTACCATTATGCGGAGTGTCCGCGCCGATAGATTTAACGGGGTATCAACCAGTTTGATCACAGACACTGACAATAATGGACGCTGAAGTTGTAGCAGTTTTTAAGGCTAGGAAAGAAAAATAAACAGGAGAATATTGGGTTCATCCATGGTCTAATTTTTATAGTGTTTATTTTACTATATGGTCACCGTTCGTCGATTATGTCCATCGAAACATGGATCGAAACAAAGATTTAAATCCATAGATTTGCCCGTACGTGTCTTAAGGTTGTCATTTTTACTCACACAAGCACGGCGCGTCCACGTCAACAAACGTCATAGAATAAGATCAGATGTAACTAACGCTGAAAATACGCCTAAAAGGATTACAGAGTAATAAAAATAAAGATAAATATTTATAAATCGTTTATTTATTTGTCGGAAAACGAACAAAACGAAAAGAAGCGTTACTATCAAAACACGATAGAATTAATCACTGGACAGTTACTTAGTACCGAGTCTGTGGGCTTGGGTATAACCCTGGCTTAGTCACAACAAAATCTTAATTCGCGAGTCCGTTCCGTCAGTTACTTTACAGTTACAATACCAACTCAATTAATACCGAGCTACTATCGACCGTCAGTCCGAGATACGTCCGCGCACATAGCCGTCCTAACCGTATCTGTGTCACTTGCCATCATCCTACTTCAAGATATCCCCGCTGGCGCTGCAATCGAATATTGAACAGTCATTTATTGCATTTAGCGCCCTCTTTAACAGTGCTACCAACATACTTCCGTTACCATGAAGTCATACTAACATCTTAATATCGCCAACTTATCGTTAGCTCCGACATATTAAAAACATACCTAAAGGATTGTTAACTTAACCTGCAAAAAGCACCAACTTCTTAATTTGTTGGGTTCTGTTGTTTGTGTTTTTTTTTTATGTAAACAATGAAGTCTTACATTTATAGAGGAATACTGGTTAAGTCGACCTAGATCCTTTAAAGGCGTATAGTACCTATCTTTTCTAACTTATTTTACTATAAAACACCCTAACCCAAACCTAACCGTTTTCGAGATAAACGACTTTTAATTTTTTTTATAAAAATTGTCGAATTTTGGCATTAAATGTCGTATTTTAAAATTGGTGCACTATTATTATTTGATTCTCAAATGCAGATTAAGATGTTATATGATCTGAGTAACCAAAATTCTACGTAAGATTACTAAATACATAGTTCTGAGCGATTAAAAGTTGAAATAATCAAACATTTTTAAAAGGTTTACTTTTCTTTTAAGAATACCTAAAATAATTAGTATGGAAGATGTTCAGCGGAAGTTCTTAAAAACATCTACGTAAGTTATAAAAATCTAGGCTTTTATTTAAAATTCATAGAAAAAATCTTAGTTTCATAGTCGATATTCGACGTAAAAATAATTAGGCTGATTGAGCTAAATTCATTTTTTAGCCCTGGAACAAAAGGTAAGATTATAAAAAAAAATCTATCTTTGCACATTACAATTCACGTTCAACGCGTCCGCCTTTGTTTTGAAGCCTAGTTTTTACTGCAGCAGTGGTCGAATTTCTTCGCATTTAATTTGCCGCGTTGATTATCCTGTTTCTATCCATCAGCAGACGTCATTGGATGTGGCTCACAGTATAGGAGGCTTTCATGTGCCTCCACACATAAAAAATCATTGAGGTTAGGTCCGGACTTCTGGCTGGCCAAGGTGAAGATCCTCCTCGTCCTATCTCGTTCCCTCAAACTCCTTCGAAAATTTGCAGGGCAGCCATCATATTGGAACCATATGTCCATAATAAGGTTCAGAGACAAATCTTCCATGAAGGATTTTCTCCTCTCAGGAAGTTTTCATAGTGCTCCATACAAATTATCAGTAACAAAATAGGGTCTTATCAAATGTTTGCAAATTATGTCCATTCACACGTTTACACTAAATCTTCGTTGGGCCTTCGTTTATTTTACTTTCCTGGGCTAAAGAATGGATTAGGCTCAATAAGCTAAATTATTTTTACATCCACTATCGCCGATGAAACTAACATTTTTTCCACGAATTTAAATAAAAGACTAGATTGTTATACCTTGTTGGGTAGCTGACAAAACGAAGAAGTTTTTAATTAAAAATTATTAATTAAAACCGTTACATATGATTTAAAATATGTTAATAAAATGAACCAATATATTTTTCTACTTACATTAAATAGTCAAAAAATATGACGGCTCTGTAAAGTAAAATAAAAACTTCAAAGGTTTTCTTTTATGATTTTAATAGGTTAAATAAAGTATTGAGTTGATCTTTTATTTACTATCTGGTTATTTGCTCTTTGACGGTCGGCCGCTTCCTTGCCCGACAAAATCGAGAAATGAATTAAATAATATAATCATTAATAACGCATGAAAATTTATATATTTATCCTTGTTTGTATTGCAAATTGTATTTTTATACCCTCGAAATGAACAAAACAGCATAACTATGTCTTTCATGTAAATATTTTAAGCAAAATAATATATGTGAACGTGCACGACAAGCGCTCGTTAGAAACTGTCACAAGACTTGTGCATGCACCTCTTTCAGTAATGACAATATTTCGTCGGTTCTTTGTACTGAAAGGGCGCATCTAGGGATTTAAATCTTTGGATCGAAACTAACAATACACGCTTTAAAAAGTTCTGTTAGATACCTACCTTCATGGACCTTACCTTTTAAATAGGCCTTTAATAAAAAACTATGTTAGTGTTGCTCAATGCCTGTCATAATATTAAATGGCGTTTGTGTATTTACTTTATAGTGACCGTTTATTATCTCTTTATGTTTCTAATAATACAAAGAGTAATTCGTTAAACGTGTTAGTTATTTAAATGCTATTAAATGCTAGTTATTATTAAATCGCAAATGCCAGGAATACCAAATCATTACTTTTAATATTAATTTACTTACGCTCAAAGACTTGTAAGCGGAAAATGAGGAAATCTATTGAGAAATCGCAGTCTGATAAATCGTCTGCTGTACCAGATTATGTGTACAATTACAAATGCATTTTTATAAACAATTTAGATTCATATCATGGGGATTACATTCTGAAAAATATGGCAGAAATACTCAAAAGAAATGCAGAGACTACGAAAGAAAGTATGGCGTCTATGTTTGGAGAGGACTTGGGTTATAAGACTCCGCCACCAGCCGAGCCCTTATATGAGATAATAGGTCAGTTTCCACTATATATTACCGCTAGCAGCTGTCCACCGTTGAGACCACTTATCTCCATGTGGTATGAAGGACTCGCAAAGAGTCGGCTTAGAATAGCCCTACCGTCCCTGGATAAGCTTGTAGTGAAAGACGACGACTGATTAATATGTTGTGCCAATGATTTATGAAGACCCAGATCTTCCTAATTCCGCGTTATGCGTCATCTTTTATCTCATCTGCAAATACATGAGGAATTTCAAACGCGAGATTGGTCACCAACGAAATTTTAATTATTAAAGAAAGCGTTAGTACACGTCTGATTCCGCACGGGTATTAAGTACCAGTGTAAAGTTCCAAGTTGGCCATCGACACTGATCGCCATAAATCAGTCCATTTATACAAAATCCAAATAAATTATACAACTGAAACGTCCTCATCAATATCGCCATCCATTGATGAAAATCGCATGAAAATCTAAGTCGTAGTTTTTGACGTTATTTCGTTCAAACAGACAATTTAGTCGGGATTTGGTTTTATGATACCCTAAATATCAATAAAACTGTCTTGATATGCGTGCTTCATCTTCGGGATTTACATTAGTTGCCATCATGTTCTATGGACCCCAGTGTCATTGGACTTTTCAACCGACTTCCAAAAGGACTTTCACTATTCACCGTGGGCGATGTCGCCATTTTTCTAGCAGACCTGCCATTCGTAACACCACAAGAAAGTAGTCGCTTTCAACATTTACTCCACTGTCATTCTGGTATCCTTCATTTTCGCTCTTAACCGTTCATCCACGATTACAAAGTCAAATCATACTTCTCTCAGACTGCCTCTGCCAAGTATACATCTGAATCATTTTGTGACTAAATATTGTGCTTGTCACCACAAGCTTTCTCTGCAAGCACACCTCTAACAGACCAGTTCCATTATCATTCACCCTTTCATCAACAAACTTTCCTAAAACTCTTTCACCCATCACGCTGGCGATTTTATATATTACGGTGGATTTTACACCCACCAGCCAATTCCAAACTGTTCTGGAAGAGCCCGAAGGCAGGTTGGAGAGTCGAGAGTGGGTATGTCAAGAGATCAGGATGGGACTATTGTTAATGAGCATGAAGATATAATGAATCGGTGGAAGGAATATTTCAAGAATTTATTTGAGCGAAACGTGAGTGATGCTTTGGAAAGTAGGTCCCCCGCGCCTTCAAGTGGCGTAAACAATGGTGAAAGGGAGATGAGCATGGATGAAATAATGAAAGCAATGGCAGGTTTAAAAATAGGTAAAGCGGCAGGGTGTGAAAGGATAGATGCTCAAGGCAGGTAAAGGTGTCACTGCAAACCTTCTACCAGCTTTTTAATAAGTGTTGGCGATCTGGCCGTGTTCCTGGTGACAAGTGGTGCAAATGGTGTTGGCCACTTTATAAAGGCAAGGGGTTACAGCAGGAATGAAAAAAATTCCGTGGCATTAGTCTTGTCGTGTTGTAGGCAAAATGTGTGCAAAGATATTACCTAATCGAGAGAGTGATGAATGAAATAGAAAGCATCTCGGTATCACCCTACATCCAGAGGAGATCGAGTTTGTTCACAGGGTACAGTCACGGCGGGCCTTCGCTGCCACCAAGACCTCCCGAGCCGTCGTCGCGCGCTTTAGAAACAGATCTACTAAGGACACCGTGGTCGCTGCAGCTAGAAAAACTCGCGGTTTTGTTCCTAAGGACATGGGTGTGGGTGATGACAGAGTCAACAAAATTTATGTAAACGAGCACTTAACATCGGCAAACAAAAAAATACTTAAGGAATGCAAATTACAAGTACAAAAGTTAAATTATAGATTTACGTGGACAAAAAATTGCACTATCTTTATAAGAAAGAACGAGACGTTACCACCTCTAGCCGTCCTAACTAGCCAAGTTTTAAAAAAGATAATTTAAAGGAAATGTCGACATACATCTACACTTAAAAGCACTACACAGCATACTATCATGATTTTTTGTCTAATACTCTTATATTTTCAAACAAATAAATTCTCATTACACTTATTCGTTCACTTTTACTCGGTTGGCAAAATAAATAACTCTAAATGCCTCCATACTGCATTATGGACATTATGCGAGTACGGAGAATACTTACCTTGACGACCTTCTACTTCAGCCAAAGTTTTGACGTGAAGTCGGTTTTTGTAATGCTCTGCATTCGTTCAGACGCTGACGATGCAAGTAGAACCTGGTCATCGGTATAACCTTATTACAATCGAATAAGTTCCGAAGTTCATAAGATATGACTGTACACCTTATAGTGTTTCAGGAACATGTATGAATTCGTCAATCAAGAGCATACAAAGCGTTGGAAGGATTGTAAGCAAAGCAGATTGTTTGCCACAAATGCTGACATGTGGAACTGTGATTTTGGACATCAGTTCTGATAAGGGAGAGCTAGATATGGTCATGGATTACGTAAAATGTAAGTATTTCATAGTTATTTAGTTAGTTTTAGAATTAACAGTTACAAATCTCAGAGTAGGTACATAGCCCCAAGAAAAGTTATTACAAATATTGAATTAGGTATGTACCTTACGCTCCATAATATATTACTTCCGTATTTCTTACGAAATTTCAAAATTTTGAATATTACCTTTTCTTTTTTTTATAAACTTAAATATGTATATGTCTAAGGTTTACCGTCGTACAAAGCCTTGAAATCAACTTGGGTTTCACCCAGTGAACGAAAAAAGCATGGAAGAGTAACTAGTGCTCGAAAATGGCCCAACGAAAATGTTGTTTTAAGCTGTTAAAAATAAAAAAGTAATAAAATATTTCTGACACTCACACAACATTATCTAGTCCAAATTAAATTTCTTAAAGAACTGTTTTATGCTGTTGATTTGGGTGTTTCCGTGTCTAGTTAGTAGTTTGCAGTGGACCATATATCATGGAAAATATAAACAAAGCGCTTTTGTGGTATAAAATCTAATATATAAAATTCTCGTGTCACAGTTTTCGTTGCCATACTCCTCCAAAACGGCTTGACCGATTTTGATGAAATTTTTTGTGCTTATCCGGTATCTATGAGAATCGGCCAACATCAATTTTTTTTTTATTTATATGGCAAAACAACGTTTGCCATGTAAATAAAAAGCTAGTGTTTTATAAATTGATCGCTCTTGCATAATAAAATTGCAAGATTAAGTTATAACGTGTATATAGACCCGTAAACTACCAAATTCATTTTTTTATAAGAAGAACTCGGGACAACTATGTATTTCTACGAGGATGGTGTTATTCCCAATGAACTAAGTAAATTTTCAAATGTTTATAATTTGAAGTCAAACACATTTGTGCATTTTGTTTGCAAAATTAAAAAAAGTCTTATATTGAACTGCCTGTCAAATGTAGTCAAAAGTTACGCCCGCAAAAATGCTTAAATTTATTTACCTAAATCTAGTACTTGTGAACCAAAGTTTGTCATCTTATGTAACAATATACCGTGATCCATATACGTTAAGTAACGTAGGTCAAATATCGAATCTAATATCACAAATCATATTGTTTTCATGAAAATGTATATCAAGGTGGATCAAAAATGTCTTAGACACGCATATACAATGTATAAGTACATTTTTGGATGTTATCTAATAGGTCTTTACCTATGAAACTGCCGTTTTGCCGTACTGGCCATTTCAAATGAAAATATTTGGTCTTTTGACTGATAACTCTAATTTCAAATTAATTTTATTTGACAAACATGGAATTCTTTTTCTAAAATCGTCATTTGTTTAATAGTTAGTGTTTTGTTTTCAACGCATTCGAACATTTTTCGTCATCATGGATAAGTTAAAAATTCGAGTAATTATGGAGTATGAGTACCGTCGTGGCAGCAAAGCGGCACAAGCGGCACGCAACATCAACGACGTTTACGGAGCGAACACTACAAACGAACGCATCACCCGTTATTGGTTTACCCGCTTCGGTTCTGGAAATTTTTACCTGAAAAATGAACCCCGTGGTCGTTCGAAAACTTTGGTCGACAATGACGAATTAAAGTCAATTGTGGAAGCTGATGAAACTCAATCCACGGCTGAATTAGCAGCAGCTTTCGACGTTAGCATCAAAATAATGTTGGTCCAAATTGGCAAGGTAAAAAAGCTTGAAAAATGGGTACCCCACGAACTCAATGACCGCCAGCGCGAAGTACGCGTGGAGACGTACCTTGCACTGCTTAGCAGGCATACAAATGAAGGAATTCTGAACCGCATTGTTACTTGTGACGAGAAATGGATACTGTTTGACAATCGTAAGCGCTCAGCAAGTTGGTTGGACCCTGGTTCAGCACCCAAACAATGCCCTAAACGAAAACTTACCCCTAGAAAAGTGATGGTCACTGTTTGGTGGTCTAACGAGGGTGTAATTCATCACAGCTTCTTGCCAAACGGGACAAGCATTACTGCAGATGTGTACTGTGAAGAACTGAACACAATGATGGAGAAGCTCGCACGTCTCCAACCAGCTTTGGTCAAACGGTCGGCTCCACTGCTCCTACACGACAACGCGCGACCTCATACTGCACAGCAGACGGTCTCCAAGCTACAAGAGTTGGGGTTGGAAGTTCTCCATCATCCACCGTACTCACCAGACCTTGCGCCTACAGACTTCTACTTTTTCCAGAATTTGGATAACTTCTTGGCGGGAAAAAAATTCATTACCCGAGAGGCAGCCTTTGAAGAAATTGTTGCCTCCCGTCCAGCTGATTTCTTCAAGAAAGGCATCAATAAGCTACCAATGCGTTGGCAAAGATGCATTGATTGCATGGGTGATTACTTTGATTAATATAAATAAAAAATATATAAAAAAATTACGCTACATTTATTTCGTGAAAAACGGCAATTTAATAGGTAAAGACCTAATATTTTAATTTTCTTAAATATATCAATCTGACAGTACCTATTCATGCAAAGTTTCACTTAATTTAGTCATTGTATTTGCAAGATACGCTTTTTTGCTTACAATAGTAAAAATCAATAAGATATGGACAAAAACGAACAACGTACGGTGAATATGAACCGCTGCCTGAAAAAAATGTCTACGAAGATTTTTTTTAGACATTAGGGGATCATGCTTTATCCTAATCAATGGTCGCTTACTGTAATGCTGAATTTAAATTAAAACAAGGATATCGAACTATGAAGACAATCAGCGCACACTGAAGCCTTTAACTTATATTATTAAATGAATTGATAAATTATAATAAATAAATGAATAAATGAATTAAAAAATAAATGGATTAGTATATATTTCTGAAGTTCACACAACATTAGGTATGTAGCCCAAAGTAAGTCCCTTGAAGAATTTGTGTTTTGGATAATAAACACATATACCTATTTATAATCATCATAAATATTTTTATTACAAAATAATATACTAAAATAGACAATAAACATCCTTCATCACAAAAATATCCACCGCCACCGGGATTCAAACGCAGTTCTGGCCTTGACGGCAATCTATGTTACCACTACACCAGCCGGTCGACAAATTATAAACTAAATCTTTTTGTCTTAATCATAAATAAAATAATGAAATATGCGTAGTAAAAATAGTCATAACTGTAGATGCGAGGCAGGTTATTAACGATTTTAACCACGCGGTTAAATATCCATTTTTCGTTATTAACGGTTAATTAACCGTATTAAATGTTTGTTACGGTTAAATACCACCGCGAGATGTCGCTAACGGATTGAAATAAGTATCGCAAGTTGCGCGATGATGCCAGCTTCGACTGGCAAAAAGAAGTCGGTGGAAATTCCCTATCTCAAAAAAGACTGAACTGATTTTGATGGCATTTATAGTATACCCTAAGTTGAACGATACCTAGTATTACAAAAAAAGAATTATTTAAATCGGTCTTGTAGTTGCGGAGATATGCGAATACAAACATAAAAATATACATGCACTATTGAAATTTTTCACATTTTGTTCAGACATTTGATAGACACTAACATTTACGAAAACTGGGCAATTCTGGAAATATTACATACATACGGGTGGAAATGATAACCTCCTTTTTTGAAGTCGGTTGACATGAAAGAAAAGAAAAACTTTATCCTTTTTCATTGTAGCTGTCAGATATTTAACCGTTATTACCTGCATTTTATCGGTAGCTAACCATAAATTTGGTTAAATAACGGTAAGTAACGGGTTTTTTACAACTATAGCATAACTTTCATTGCTACCTTTTACATAAATCGTCGACTATGACGACTCTTTCAGGTTCGTAAATGTTCGCAAAGGAAACTGAGTAAGCCTGGGCCACATGGTTAACAGGTTGACTTTGGTCTAAAAAAATAGCTTATTTTATCCTTATTCAAAATACATAAAACCCCTAAAAATGTAGTGAGGGGGAAACAAGTTAATTCAAGATATGGAAATCGCTGTCATGGGTTTTTAGTATGGATGAATAACTCATAATATAATTGGAAAATCGCTGAGTAACATTGAAGAAATGTTAAATGAGAATCATTATAAGGTTAAATGAATGTAAACTAACTGCGTTAGTTTTATTTTAAATAATTATTTTGTAATTAAAATAGGCGAAATTCTTTATAAGGTTTGGCAATACTGAGTGAATGAAGAACTAAACTATGGTAATTGACTTGTTCAGTAAGTCAATCGATCTATTTGTTCACTCCTTTGTTTGGTTTCTTTCCTTGCGCTTGAGTATTTTCATGTTTTTTTTCTATTTTTAACGACTTCATACAATTACTACAACTTGGTTGACATGATGTGAGAGATTTTAATAAAATAAATAGCTAGCCCTAAGAAAAGTGAAACTTGTTAGTACCAATTTATTAGATTGAATAGTTGTTTAAAACTATAACTAATAACTAAGTAAGTATAGGATAAGTAAGTATATAGACATCTTATAATGTTTTTTTTTTATAAGTGACTAAACCCGCGTTTGACCTCAATCTCACCTGATGGTAAGTGACGATGAGGTCGAAGATGAAAGCACACGGGTTTAGGAAGGAACTGGCTCTTTATACAATATTGCCGGAACACATTTTTTTTTTTTTTTTATAAGTGACTAAACCCGCGTTTGACCTCAATCTCACCTGATGGTAAGTGACGATGAGGTCGAAGATGAAAGCACACGGGTTTAGGAAGGAACTGGCTCTTTATACAATATTGCCGGAACACATTACCGCCGGAGCGGTAACATTTGGCGGCAGACTTTATATAAAGGGTGGTCGTTAGCCAGGCGGACCCAGAAGGGATCCTACCACCAAGCAAAATGTCCTATTTTATCTAGTATGCTAAGTAAAATGTGCTACTATTTATTTTTAATTATAAACTCTCTAAATAATTCAAAATACAATAATTCATTTATAGATCTCAACAATAAGAAAAAGCTTTCAGAAGTGATTCTAAGCTCAATTAACTTCTGTGTATACCTATAGACAAAATTATGGATATCTCAATTCCTCAACACTGGTTTATCTTGAAAATTTCGGTGATGAAACATGATTATATTTTAAATAAAAAAAGCAAATGTCAAGTTGTTAACACCGTGGCCCAGAAATGTATGGAGCAGGTTCTGTCTCCTTTACGTTTCAACGTCCAATTATGTTATTGTTACTGTGTGTTGTCTAGCCAATGAGCAACGCAGTGCGTTGATAAATAGAAACAATCACATTTTTATCATTTACAAAGAAAACAACTAGGTGTTAAAAGAAAACAAAGGTCGTGTGCCGCTTTTCAGAGAGATTTTGTTTGAAGTTACTCTTCTATGCTTTTTTCGTTCACTGGTTTCACCGTTTATATGGTGTTTAAGGTTTCTATTCTCATTAATAATAATTTTTATTTCAACGTTATTCCAACATAGCATACTTTAATATTATGGTAACGAAATAGGGATGAATTTTACTGTCTTTATGTACCTAAACCGTATGCGTACGTGGTTATCCTATCCAGCATTAGCTTGAATTAATTAAAAAAAAATATTGCATAAAATAGCTATTTTTTTATTTATTTGTATATATATTATACATGATCGGTGTTAATCGTACATCAATGAATCAATCTAAAAAGCGGGAAATAAAAAAGTAAACACAAACACTAAAAATCCAATAGCGGAATAAAAATTATCGATAATAGTATATTATGTAACAAGTGAGCAAAGTTGCTAATTACTGCTTAATAATGAGCCGAGACTGTAATTAGCAACGCTCACGAGTTACACACGACGTTTTTCAACACACTTGTGAGTAAAAGACAGACATACGTGGTCATAAAATTTATTTGAAGCAGCTGTTAGCTGCTGCGCGTCAGTAACCCTGTCCCATTACACGTACACACGCTATTGTTGCTTGGAGGCGCTGCGCGGGCCGCGGCTGCTGCACGTGGCGCGCTCATATATTTAATGTATAACCCGGATCAATAAAATATGCTCTGTTTACTCGCATGTAATTTGCACTAAGGTACAATTCAACTTTGTAGGATTCATTGTATTATGCACTAGGGTATAATATATTATGCACGCGTGACTTATAGCCCAGTTTATAGTTCTAAATTCAATAGAATAAGGCTCACTTTACGAGCAAGTGTGTTGAAAAAAATATTGAGTAGGTACCTACTTCAAAGTTTCAACTATAAAGCACAAAAAAGCATAAAATATTATTGGAGCTTCTTAATAATATTTGTAATAAAAAAATTGTAGCAGCAGGCGGGGCAAGCTTCGAGTACAAATATTAAGTTGACAAAGTGGTTATACTTCCAGACACGCTTGCAGCATTAGGTATATTAGCAAAAAGTTACAAAATATACAGTTCAATACTTTCTATGTTAGCTTGTCATCGCCTGGCGCTACTGTTTTTTATAGCAATTACTATAAAAAAACTTTAATACCTGGTCTTATAAGCTTATTTAACGCTTTTTAGTTGAAATTTTGAAGTACTCAATAATTCTTTTCGGTACTTTTTATACCGCGGTCGGGTTTAGTTTTTGTAATATTACTTTTTTATTTTATTATTTTTCCCCTCATAGGCATGAGGTCCACCTTCTGGTGCCGCTTATAGTTGAACTTTGTGACACTCTGTATAGAGGGTTGTTTTTTAGCCACCGGTCAAATATTTTTACCCAAAGAAGTATTATTTATAGAAATGATTTTTGCAACAAAAGGTATTTTTTACAAGGGCATTAATATATTCGTTTACATATTAAGCAAAATATGGTCATTCTAAATTATGAATGAATACCATTAAAATAAAGATGACTATGCTCTACTACAAAACATCTTGTAGTACTACGTCTTAGTCTTATAAATGAAATGCCGCGTCGTAGTAGCTATGTCCATCAACAGCGACTATTGGTAAAGAAGTTTGTGGTGCCATATCTTTATTTTTTTGTACTGAGCGATACTTAAATAAATATGCAGATACAATTGTATCGTATCAGGGAAAATAACATTTCAATATGGCTGGTGACTAAAAAAATCCCTGTATACACACACCAGGAGCGCTCTGGAGGGTTTCTGACACGAATAGGGAATCTTCTTTTACGTAACCCTTATTTAGGTGGCAGTAGGGCTATTTAAGACAACCCTACGCGGCTAATATTTTTGTGTTCAAAATTTAAAAAAAAGCAACAAATGATTTGCTTTAAACGTACATATTCATTTATTTTCAGTGGTAAAAGATTTGCTGCTGAAAACTAAAGAGCAACATACTCCAACTGCAACCGGAGACACGGATGAAGGGCAGCCATTGGACACAAAGAAGCGCCATTTAATAGTGATATCCAGTATTATGACATGGGCGGCAACCAAACCTTTAGATCCGGTAATTACAGCATTATGATTTTAAGGAACATAATAAATTAATAATAATTATAGGCAGTGGCTTCATTCTTGTATTCTGAGTAAAGATAAAACCTCAACATTACTTAAGTAACCTATGGACTATTTTCCACTTTTCTATGCAGAAGATAAAGCTCAAGCAAATCTTACAGAATACAAGCCACGCGGTCACGTCTACTTCTAGTCCACTAAAGTTTTGATAGATTCTTTAAAAGATTCAATAATATAACTTTTTTTTCAACTATCAAATCCGGTTTACAAAGTAATTATTTAAATATCTTATAAAAATAATCGAACCCAGGTCAAACAGAAACAGCCGCATCCGTTTTTTCAAATTGATACCTAGTTTTGCATTTTTACAAAATTTTACACAATGCTTTTTTATAATATTTTTATAGTGGGGGGAAGATGGAAAACGGTGTAAGACAGAAACTCAACAATAACACCACATCTACCGTATTTCGAAGTGCTTGTAGCACTGTTTAAGCCGCCATTTAATTGTCTCCTATGCCATAGTCAATGCTTGAAGGTTATTGCACAGAAACATGTTTTTTTTTACAAAATTAAACAATCTGACTTTTTGCGTGTTTCTTCAAGTATTTTTATCTTACCCCGCATCCTGTAACTTTCATTAAAAGCTAGGTACAACTGATTCTTTCGGATACTTAATAATTACTTTTTATTTACGTTTGAGTTATTAAAAAGATTTTTTGCCATTACTTGTATTAAGAATTGACACAATTTTCTATCTGTACCCATTACATTTTGATGGGGTAAGATGAATATATCAATTTTCGTGTAAGATATTTGGAATAATATTATGCTACCAAATGTGATAAATGTAACATAATCAGATTTTTTTGTTTGTTGCTGATTTCGCCTTTAACTTTTATTATCAATTTTACTTTAAAAAATCACTCAGCAATGTTTGAGAACATCCACTTCGATCTTTCCCCGGTGGGGTAAGATTGAAATACAAAAATCAAAATATTTGTGTTGTCTTTGTTTCCTTAGGCGTTTTGACGCTTGAGTCTGTTACTTTGTTTTCAGGGCATTAACTTCCATAGACTAGTATTGACCAAGAATGTATGTCAATCTCTTAAGCGATTTTAGAAAATAGTTTGATCTTTCCCCGTCGCCTTTCCGTCTTTCCCCTGTTTTATTTTTGTCCATTGCAAATTATGCTTGGTGTGGTATTCATTACTTTATTTATGTATTTAAATAAAATTTAACAAACTAGTTTAAAAATATACTCTCTGGTCGTCATACACAAGACATCAAGTTTAAATTTTGATTAATATGTAGTGTTTCATAAGGTGCCGCGCTTGGCCGGCAGACTAGGTGGGTTCGAAGGTTAAACCAAATGAAAAAAAGGAATAACTTCGGTTTAACAGTTATTTAATTACTTTCCTCGGCTCTATAAGTTTATAAGGTAACAATGTTAGTGGAGCACTGGCCTGTTGTTTGAAGTTGTAATCCTCGTGCCGGTGTTCTGCTCCAGGCGCGTCCCTTTTAATCAAATTCCAACAATGCAGGTTCTTCTCGGTAGTATTCTGCACGTAGGACTTTTAGGGTAGTAGTTGTTCCTCACGTGCTTGTTAGGATTATATATGCAGGATTTATTCCGCTTTATAATTTAGTCCTCTCCTTGAACTTTACAATTTAGTCCTCTCCTTGAACCCGGTAGACGGGATAACTAGCTATTGTATTATATCAGTTTTTTAAGCGCGTCCGCTCTCAGTTGAACACGAAACGAAATGGCCGAGGCTGAGGCGCCCGCAGGGAGGGAAAAGAACGAGTTGGTTCTCAGGCAGCGTTGCGTTCATTCACCATAGTGAATGTAATGTATTTTAAAGTTATTCAACAGGCAAAGAATTAAGCTATTAAGTATGCAGATTGCTACAGTACCCCCCGACAAAGCGAAGGATTTGGCGTACTTGTATGCAAAATCCGACTAATACTACTATTTGGACCTACTATTGTTTCTCTCATACATCTTTCATACTTCACGCAACATTCATTCATAGCCATACTGTCATCATATCATATTAGGATGATTTGAGACCCTTTCTGACAGAGAACAATCCTTTTAGAACAAGATTGTGCTCAAACAGCAAGTCTTTATTTGGTAGATTTAAATAGTCATTGAACAAATCATTATTCTTTTAGGAACAGTTATTGAAAGGAACAATCCTTTTAGTTCAGATTGTGCTCGAACAGCAAGACTCTGTTTTAGTGGATTTAAATGTGTAGGCATTTAAAACATTTATTACTCTTTTAGAGAATAATATTTAATAGAGAACAATCCTTTTAGGTCAGATTGTGCTCGAACAGCAAGACTCTGTTTTAGTAGATTTAAATGTGTAGGCATTTAAAAAAATTTATTACTCTTTTAGAGAATAATATTTAATAGAGAACAATCCTTTTAGGTCAGATTGTGCTCGAACAGCAAGTCTTTAGTTTAGTAGATTTCAATGTTTAGTCATTAAAAAAAATTGTATTCTATAGGGAACAATGATTTAATAGTTATTAAGATAAGATAGATAGCTAAGTCTTTACTTTAGGAGGTTTTAATTGAGTAGTTAATAAAATTCATTATTCTTTATAATTAGTGAGTTTGAAATCTTTGATGTGGTATGATCCTAGTGGTTTCCCAGACATGTCGGCTAGTTCATAAACAAGTGGAGATAGTTTTTTAATGATTTTACATTTAATAAATTTTGGTGCGAGTTTTTTGTTAAAATATTTGTCCTTATCGCTTTGGTAAAATGTTTTTCTCCAAATCACATCACCAATATTAAATTCTGCAGGTCTCCTACGTAGGTTATATAGTTGACAGTTTCTGCTGTGAGAGTGCAATAAGGAAGCTTGCACCTTATTGAAGATGCTAGATAGTACACCTATGTTATCAGCATAACAATCGCGCGGTTGAAAAACAGGATGGTCATCGCTTTCCTTGCCAAGGTAGTATGATCCACATGTTACTAACTCACGTCCATAGACTAAGAATGAAGGAGTGTAGCCAGTAACCTCATTCACCGAACTATTAATAGCAAATTGTATTTTGGGTACTAGTTGATCCCAGATACGCTGATCATTTGATATAAATGACGATATAGCAGTCATAATAGTTTTATTATATCTCTCAACTGTGTTCACATGCGGAGAGTATTTAGGGGTGAAGTGAAGTTTTGGAACCTTATATTTTTCAAACATTTGTTTTAACGTAGCACTAATGAACTGTTTTCCGTTATCGAGAATCACGGTAGAGGGAATCCCATGTATGAGGAATACATGTTCTTCTATAATTCTAGTGACTATTTCAGCTGTTGCACGCTTGATTGCAAACAGCAGACAATATTTACTGAAACAACATGTAACTACCAGGATGTAGGAATTCTGCTTTCTGGTAGTCGGTAGAGGTCCTACTAGGTCGACGCTAATAGTTTCGAAGGGTCTAGAACATTGTTTCGGCCTACCCATTTCACCCAGCGGTGCATGGTTCTGGTGCTTGTGTGCAATGCATGTGTCACAAGACGTTACAAATTTTACGACGTCAGCATGCATTCCCGGCCAAAAGTATTTTAGGCTAAGGCGTTTGAAGGTTTTAAATATGCCTAGGTGACCGGCTGTTGCCTCCGAATGATTTTCAGTAATAATGTTGTGTCTTGACTCTACAGGAATCACTTCTTTCCACTCGAATTCTCTGTGTAGGACAGATTTAGCCTGCATAAAGCGAAATAAGCGATTGTCTCTAATAGCATAGTTAGGAAAAGACGTAGGCGAGTTTTGACAACCTTGATAGATATTCAGATACCATTGATCTGTAGTAGTTGGCATTATGAAGTTAGTAGAACTAGCAGGTGTGGTTGGTACGTTATTGATAGCTGATATCTGACAAGCCCGAGACAAAGCATCAGGTATGACATTATCAATACCACGGCGGTGTTTTATTTCAAAGTTAAACATAGAAAACCTAACGCCCCAACGAGCTAAACGACCAGTAGGGTTGTTTAAATTAAGAAACCACTTAAGAGCTGAATGGTCAGTATAGACTGTGAATTTTTTACCATTGTCCAAGTAGCATCTCCAGTGTTCTAGTGCTACTAACACTGCTAAAGCCTCTCGCTCAGTGATGCTGTAGTTCCTTTCTGGTCTTGTTAATGTACGACTAGTGTAGGCAATTGGATGCTCAATGCCATCTATGGTTTGGGTTAATAGTATAGGAGCGGACACTAATAGCTCTTTTAGCTTGGTAAACGACTCGTCAGCTTCTGTAGTCCATACAAAGGGATTAGTTCTTTTGTTGGTAGACGTTAGTTTATTTAAAGGACCAGCTATTGTACTAAATTGTGGAACAAATTTACGATACCAAGAGGCTATACCTAGAAATCTTTTCACCTCTTTTTTATTTTTTGGTGTCGGGTAATTAACAATAGTGTTGATTTTTTCTGGGTCGACATGAAGGCCGCTAGAATCGACGATATATCCTAAGTATTTGAGTTCCCTACGGAAAAACACAGATTTTTCAAAATTTATAGATAAATTTGCTAAGGTTAGTTTTTTAAGTACTTTTAATAATAGAGAAATGTGGCTGTCAAAGTCAGAACTAGCAATTACTATATCATCTATGAACACGAAGACAGAGTTCTCGAATTCAGGACCATAGAACAGCGTATCGACTAGTCTTTGTTGAGTAGCGGGTGAATTTGTTAATCCGAAGGGCATAGTAACAAATCTGAAGGTTCCCCGACGTGGAATATAGAAAGCAGTCTTATTTCTATCATTCTCAACTATAGGTATTTGCCAAAACGCTCTAGATAAATCTATACTACTTAGGTATTTTTTTAAGTTGTCTAAGATGTCGGCTATGTAGGGTAACTTATATGCGTCTTTCTTAGTAACTGAATTAAGCTTACGGCTATCTAGACAAAACCTTAGTTTGCCGTCTTTTTTAGGTGTGAGTAAGACCGGTGAAGACCAAGGGCTTTCACATTCTTCAACCACTCCCAGGGCTAACATCTCATCTAATTGTTCCGATAGGATACGCTGTTTTTCAGGAGAAACACGATAGTAGCGTTGTCTAATAGGTGGTGAATCGCCAGTGTCGATTTGATGACTAACTAACTGTGTTCTACCTAAACCACGTTTTTCAGTAGAAATGTCTTGAAACTGGGCAATAACGTTGTCGGCGACTGTACGTTGGGTCTCGGATAGTTCTTGATAAGATTGTAGAAATAGCGATGGTTCTTCCTTTATTGTCACTTCATTTAAATTAGTACAAGATTGAAGTGAAATAGAATTACAAAATTTAGGGAATAGTTTAAATTTTTTCCAAAAATCTATACCTAGTGGCAGGTACGTGGTTGCGGTATGCAACAATAGTATCCTGAGAGCAGTGGCTGGGAAGTGCGAGTGTCCTATCAGCCGCCATTGGACGGCTATACTGGTTGGGTGAGGCCTATTTTAATTTTAAATTTGCTTGGTTTTAATTTTATGTAATTTAATTTTATTTGTTTTAGTGTAATTTGACTTAGTTTAATTTGATTTGATTTAACTTCATTTAATTTAATTTGATCTAATTTAATTTAATTTGACTTGATTTAATGTAATTTGATTTGATTTATTTTGATTTGTTCTAGTTTAATATGATTTGTTTTTTAATTTAATAATTGCATTATTTCTTATTTTATTTTTAGAGTTTAAATTGTTATATAAGTAATATTTCTTTTGACATTCATTATTATTATTATTTGTTTTATTATTATTTAACTTATGATATTTTAATTTTAGTTTTATACCTAAATGTGTGTGAAATTCTTTAATCTATGGAACCTTTGTTTTCTGAAATAAATGAATATTATTATTATTATTATTAAGTTTGTTTTTACAGAAGGTACCACATAAACCTTCAGTATGTGAAACTGATTTTCAAAGGAAATTGGTAGATAAATACAACCAGTAGCAGGTAGTCGCTCACCTCCAGCGGAAGTAAACGTTATAGAGGCGTTGGTGTGTAGCACCAAACCCAAGAAGCTAAGTTTTTCATGGCAATTGTTACCTAAGATGCTAACTGAAGAACCAGAGTCCAACAGACCAGTAAGTTTAGTACTACCTACTCCAATAGTTGCATATGGACGCATGTCATGATTAGATTTATTGTTATTTACTGTTGTAATGTAGTAACTAGTAAAGAAAATTTTTAGAGTTGTTAGCCAGTTTTTCCAGTCAATTTCATTAAAGTTTTTTGACTTTTTAGTACAAGGTAGGTTAGCACTACCGTTACAACAGGAAGAAATTAGTTTTTTGACTTATTATGAGGGTGGCATTTAGTGCAATTCGGATATTTAACATCTTTGTTACCGCATTTAAAACAAATTAGAAACCTTTCAACTTTGCACCGTCCTAAGGAATGTTCTGTAGTTCTACAGCGTGGACAGTAGATTTTCCTAGTGTGGGGTTCCGTATAGTTAATCGAAGCTACATTTACTTTGTTTTCCGAATATTTATTATGAGAATTATTGTCTTTATAGTAATTAGGTTTAGGATAATTATAATTAGATTTGTAGTTGCTATTACTATTTTTAAATTGATAATGAGTTTTAGCTTTGGAAGTGCTAGGTTCGTTAATTGATAAAAATGCCAGATCAGGGGCTAAAGTTTCAGATGAAATCCTAGGTGGTTCTTTAAATTGTGTAGTGAGTGATTGCATTCTTTCAAAGTTCCTACAGACTTGTTTAAGATTTGAAATGCTATCAATTGATGAGGAATTTGCAGCTAATACGCTTGCATAACAAGGTCTAATATTGTGCATTAGGATGTTTAGTTGTTCACTCTCAGGAACTTTGGTTTTGAGTCTTGAAAACAATTCAGTCATTTTAGAAAAATAAATTATAACATTCTCAGTTTCACCTTGTGTTCGGTTACGAATTTCCGCTAAGAGACGATAGTCGAAGTCGAACTGGCTGAAATCCTCAATTAGTAAAGCTATTAATTCATCCCAAGTGCAAACAGTATCCCTAACGCTACGATACCAATGTAAGGCATCGCCAGTAAATATCTCAGTTGCATAAGATAACAATTTAGATGGATGGATATTTCTAGTGGTGCTATACTCGTTCACTCTCTGTCTAAAGGCGTGTACACAAGATTTACCGTCAAATTTAATTTTTTGAGGGTCATTAATGTGAGAACGATCACAGTTAACAGACATCACAGGTGTAGGGTTATCAGAAGTTGTTTGTTCGCTCTCTATTGCAGGATCACAGCTAGAACTTGCCAATTTATTTAAATTATTTAATTTGTTCCTAATCTTATTTAAGTTATTTGATAATAAATTTACTTTTTCTGTATGTTTAGGTTCAGAACAATCAATACGTTTTAAGCGATAATATAAATGATTGCACAATGCTGTAGTGCGGTTGAACAAACTCTGTTCAAATTTATCCTCAAGTAGTTTTAATTTGTTCACAAGTTCAGTAAAAGAAATGTTAGCGCCTGTAATATCTATCTCCGGTTCGATGCCTGAGTCGACTATGTCAGGTGTAGGTATTAATGGTGTTAATTTATTTATCTGCCTGCGTAGTTCAAGCACAGTATTTGCAGGTTCCTCGCCTCTAATAAGCACTTCGTAGGTTAATTCATTTTTGTTTAGCAAAAAAAATTTAATAGGGTGAGTTCCCATGTTCAAAGATGTTTATACTACTAAGTTAAACAATATTTATAGTTAAAAGGAATTAAATGGTGTTCTTTACAATTAATTCAAGCAAGAAACTACGCTTAGGTGATATTATTTGTAGAAAATTTAGTTAATTAGAGAGAAAAATTAAAGTTAGCAATTTGGGGACGTTAAATTAATGCAAAATTACAAGTAGTTTTAGTAGAAAATAAACAATATTAGTGTACAAACTGTTATGTATTACAAATGGTAATGATTTAGATGTACTGGTTAGAACAGTATAAAAGTTATTTATATATACTGGTTAAAACAGTATAAAAGTTTTAAGTTTGTCTAAACCCGCGTTTGACGTTAATTTTACAAATTGATAGTTAGGAATTAATATACTGTAGGTTAAAAATTAGAGCAACAATTAGAATTATAACGAGAATTTAAATTAAAACACAAATTAGAGTTTCAACAAAAGCATACGGGTTTAGTAGAGGTGTTATGAAGATGGAGAGAAAACCTCTGTCCCTTAACTGACTTTTACAGTATGCCCGGGAAGAAAAGCAGCTGGCACACTCTACGTTTTTCTATCACTCCCAGTCCAGCATGGAAGTAATTGTTAACAATTTTGCATTTGCACAAAAAAAACTATATAAAAACGACGTTAAGCAATTATTTAGAATTTACAAAGAAAGAAGTTAATTAATTTAGACTAGTACGTAACAGTTTGCACACTCACCCACGCGTTCACACGTTTAGGATATGTGAACCTGTAGAATTTAGGAAATGACGAGCTTTGGAAAGTAAGTAAACCACGTTGTAGGCGCCACTGCCGCGCTTGGCCGGCAGACTAGGTGGGTTCGAAGGTTAAACCAAATGAAAAAAAGGAATAACTTCGGTTTAACAGTTATTTAATTACTTTCCTCGGCTCTATAAGTTTATAAGGTAACAATGTTAGTGGAGCACTGGCCTGTTGTTTGAAGTTGTAATCCTCGTGCCGGTGTTCTGCTCCAGGCGCGTCCCTTTTAATCAAATTCCAACAATGCAGGTTCTTCTCGGTAGCACGTAGGACTTTTAGGGTAGTAGTTGTTCCTCACGTGCTTGTTAGGATTATATATGCAGGATTATATATTCCGCTTTATAATTTAGTCCTCTCCTTGAACTTTACAATTTAGTCCTCTCCTTGAACCCGGTAGACGGGATAACTAGCTATTGTATTATATCAGTTTTTTAAGCGCGTCCGCTCTCAGTTGAACACGAAACGAAATGGCCGAGGCTGAGGCGCCCGCAGGGAGGGAAAAGAACGAGTTGGTTCTCAGGCAGCGTTGCGTTCATTCACCATAGTGAATGTAATGTATTTTAAAGTTATTCAACAGGCAAAGAATTAAGCTATTAAGTATGCAGATTGCTACAAAGGATTCAAAAACAACACTAATCATCTCATTAAAAAACCGTTCGATCTTGCCCCCACTGACCCTACTTAATTGATCTTATTAGTATTATAAATGTCAATGTTTGTATGTGAATGGCGGCAAACGGCTTAACGGAATCGAATAATATTTGGCATGTGATAGAGCACAATCTGGAATAGGCTACTTTTTATCACGAAATTCCCGCGGGATTCGAAATTGCGCAGGTAAAACCACGCGCTACAGCTAGTTTTAATATAAATCAAGTAATTTTACAGGAAAATCCGGACATGCCTTTCATAGAAACTGATTTTAGAAAAAGGAAACCACATCCGAATTACAAAAAACATTATCTTGTTGAAAATGAAGTTATTAGCCTTGCAAGACAGCTTAGGACTCAGATCGGGTAAGCATAAATTTTTAAATGCCAAAGATAGACCACACCCTTGGGCACATTTAAGGACAGGAGGCGGCGAGTCGCGGGGGCTTCACGCGTTTTTGTTTTTTTTCCACCTTTAAGGCTAAATTCACTTGCACTTTAATAACTAGGCATTTCGGTTAGCTCCGCCTTGTAACTTGTCTTATTTGATAAACAAGATTTCCAGATAAAATCATGTATTTTTTTAAATAAAAAAATATAAAATAAACAAATCATTACATATAAATGGTTTCACTGTTTAGTTACAATTTATTATTATAGTTTATTGTTATCGTAACAAACATATTTTTAAATGGAAAGTTATTTTAAATAAAAAACATGATTTGATCTCGAAATCTTGTTTAAAAAATAAGACAAGTTAAAAAAAATAGTATTACCCCCTTATTCATATGAAATATCAAAATAAAATCAATATATATAAAACTGTTCCGTTACTGACTGAGTGACTGACAGACAACGTACAGCCGTAACTACTGGGCGTAGAGAGCTGAAATTTGGAACATACATTTTTTAGGAGATGTAGGGGTGCACTAAGGAATTCCCGAAATTCCCACGGGAACGGGAATTATTGGACTTTTTAGTTTGAATGAAAAATCTTGAGTGCACGGATATGATACTTGGCATAAAAGTTCTTCAAAAAGAGAGTGGTTGTGTTATGAAAGGAATTCCCGAAATTTCTACGGGAACGGGAAATATATGATGTTTTAGTTTGTATGATAAAATCTTATTCTTTGAGTGCACGGATGTGATACTAGGTAAAGGTTCCTCAATAAGTGCCTGTATAATGGATTCCCCACATATAATCGTTCCCACGGGAACGGAATATAGGACTTTTGAGTTCATGCGTGTACGAAGTCGCGGGCAAACGCTCGTAGTTTATAAAATGTTTTGTTTCTTTCACTCTTTTGCGAAATTAAAGAGAGCCAACACATTTAATCAGTGTTTTAATAATATTCGGAGAAAAAGGGTTCACAAAAAAACTAACCCGCATCGATAAAGGTTTACCTGCCGATAACTTACGATTATCAGTTTTACCAACCCCAGCAAGATCGGCACACGGGGAACATTTTCATGACCAATTCTAACACGGGTGATGCTTGTACAAAGATAGTGTCAATGGTATGGAATTCATCAACTAGCATTCTGTGATATACTATAAATATAATATCTATATTGTTTCATTGGCTGCAGAGAAAAGTAGGCGGAGCTTCGGTCCAAAAGTTCTAGGGAAAAGTTCTAGGGAAAATTTTCTTAACTGGAACACCGGGACGGGTGGCGGTTGCACATCGCCGGCTTTACAATAAAGTAGCGGGTGGTTCCATAGTAAATTAATGAGTAATAGATTAATAAATATTAAGTTCATCCATCCATCATTCACAGCCAGTAGACGTCCACTGCTGGATATAGGGCTCCCCCAAGGTTTTCCACGTCACTCGGTCCCGCGCCGCCCTCATCCAGCGTTTACCGGCGACTTTCCATCCATCCAAAGTCCATCTGTTCTGCAAGCTATGTGCTCTGCCCATTGCCACTTCAGCGTTGCAATCCTTCTGGCTATATTGGCGACTATGGTTCGCCTGCGAATCTCATTTCTGATTCGATCCCGCAGGGAAACTTCGATCATAGCCCTATCCATTGCTCGTTGAGCGACTTTAAGCTTGTTTATAAGGCCCATAGTTAGCGACCACGTTATAAAGTTGAATGGAAGAAATCGCTTATAGCGATAAGGCCGCCTAGTGGTCGGTTTCTGTACTATTGTCAAAGGAAATCTCTTATAATGACAATAAAGAGTTATACATTATTATTATTTCGTATACTTAAAGCTTTATTATTAAAGCAGGCGATGTAGTAAAATCTTTTGATGTTTGCCTTGTTGCGTTCTATTTGGACGATGCCTAAGGTGGTCGGAAGTCATTACAAATATCTGTTTACTAAATTTTAGCGAAAACCATTGAATAGCTTCGGCTATAAGTTATTAAATGAGTCAAATGTATAAACTCCCATACAGAGAATCTCTCCGAGAAAAGTTTAAAGAGATTGGTATCTTGACCTTTGCATCAAAATATATTTATGAAAACATTATGTATATTTATAAGAATAGTAATAAATTTAAAACATAGTAATAAATTTAATAGTAAATAAATTTAAAATAATCATGATAAAAATTACTCTGTAAGGACTAGGAACTTAGCGTTTTCCAAATTAAGGCTGGCTAAAAGTAGCAAATAATTGATTGGAATGTCAATACGTGTATGTATAACAAAATTCCGAAGTCAATTCAATCCCTGCCATTCAAAACATTTAAAACAATCATTAAAAATACTCTATCTTGAAAAGCTTATTATAAAACTAAAGATTACTTAGACGATAAAAAGGCATGGGATTAAGCACAACAGGATATTTCTCAAAGTTTCTAAGTACTTAATAATTTTGTTTACGGCTTGGCTGTGCAGTACACGTATGGCATACTCGTGACTGTCCCACTCACTTATCCCTCAGGCGGCATGGCTAGTTGTAGGGTCGGGTATCGGGTCACCCTCTTCCCTAAAATATGGTTGAGGAGGGTGATGGATGGTGCTTGCGTTATACTCGTGAACGGAGGCTACTAGCGGTGCCAGGTCGTTTTGCTAATGTTACTATGACTATTTTATTCCATTCTGGTTCAAATACTCTGGTCCCAGTTTGTCATATTCGTATTGTGCATCCATAGTGCACCTACTATGTAAGCAATTTGGTTGTGGCATGACATTGGCTATCACAATTAGTTGTCTTGTGTTTGTTGTTTTTTCATGTCACGGTCAATTTGTACTGTACCTATTTGTATTAATTTGATAATTCTGACTGAAAACGATTGTCTAGAGTTTTTTCCGCCGGCTTTTTTGTCTCTTGGTCTACTGTAATATCTTTTTCAACAACTATCACCAACTAGTTAAAGCCGAAGTATGTGATGACTGACTTCATCAAGTGTTTTGTGAAATTCCCAAGATGAATAAAACTTTTTGTTATTTTTTTTCAGTCAGGTTTGCCTTTTATGTATTCAGATTATATTCTACGTAGTTATTTGTCGCAAAAATGGACACGGATTGTCCATCTGAGTGGTGTTTTGTGACAAGCGAGAAAAGGGAGGGGCGCGCGTGGGCGCAGGTGAAACAAATGCGGGGAAAGTTCCTAGGTTAACGAAAATGTGTACCAGATTGATCATAAACCCAAACTAGTTCAGTTCTTAGATCAAAAATTTAATTTTATCACTTACAATCCAGTTATACCTGGATTGTAACAGGTTTATGATAAAATTAAGTTGAAAATTTTTCATCTTCCGTGTTTTGATTTAAAACTTTAGGTTTTTGATCAACTACCTAATTTTATGAAAAACCTGCGACATATTCACGTCCATCCATGAGGGCATTTCACGCATGATATACTAATATACTTAGGAACTAGGTTGGTTATATTCTATATTGCCAACCATGCCAGTTGTTTTCTATTGACAACACGGGATTAACGATGTTCCGGTCCGTGTGAATATAAAACTCAACTTGTTTCATCGTAATCATCATTTCTTCAAAAATCGAGTATATAATAATTATTAAAAGCTGTACCCACTACTTGATACAATATTATTATTTGTTTATTCAACAGTGGGCCTATTATGGATCTCAAAACCATGCGATGATATCATGAAATAGTTTTGACGTAAAACATATCCTGCGATCATTATTCGGTATTACTTCTCGGCGAAATCTCTTAGCTATGCTCTTGCCATTAGACTGAATACAACAATCCCAATATATAATAGTATAATATTGATTTATGAAAGCTCATGAAATATTTTGACGAAAAATATATCATGCAATCTTTATTCGGTATTACTGCTCGGCAAAATCTCTTGCCATGTAGACTGAATACAATAATCCTTATCCAATAGTACTTATTTATTTATGAAAAACACAAATGAAATCAAGAAACAAACATATAACAGAGGTGGGTGCGAACTCATCTTTTTCAATTGACGTTTTTAAGTCATAGATGATATTATTGAAACTCAAATTGCAAAAGTAAATGCCTCTTGCATGCAATGAATTGCAATGTATGTATGTATATGTATTCGTTTATTCATTATATCATCATTGTATCATAGAAATCTTAGAGAAAGATTAAAGTATAATTTATTACTCTAAGATAGAAATCTTGTTTATCATGTCATGTCATGAAAGAACCGTAATAGGCCACCTAAATACAAGTTGTTCAGAATCGGAAACAGAATCGATTGCAATTGTACCATGATATATTTAATTTCTTGTATAGCGATTTATGAACAACAATACGTAGTCCGTTTACTAGGTTTTGCATAAAGAAAAATCAACTGGACGTTGGAATCGACTGCAGCACCCACAACAAGTTCATGCATATCAAGGTGGCACGATAATGGTTTGGACAGGAATTCGTCTCGGCGTTAGAACAGACCTCGTTGGATACAAGGCAATATTACTGCTTTAAAATAACGAGATGAGGTGCAGAGCCTATAATCTTGCCCACAGACAGTAAATGGGACAAAATTTCCAGCTAATGTACGATAATGCCCGTCCACATACAGCGGGGAATCGTTACGACTGGCTGAATCGGGGGACTGATTCATAACCGCCCAGAAAAACCGTTGGACCTAGAAAGCTGAATTTTAGCAAAGGGTTTCCTTACCTATAGATGCCTACATACTATAAGGACAAGGAATAACAAAAATAATTTATAAAATTCAACCCTAAATGGGCGAAATGGGGGCTCCAAATTTGTATGAAGAATCAGTGCTCAGCCCAAACTCTGACAGAAAGCTGATATTTTGCACAGCAGTTTCTTATAGGCTACATAGAAGCAATAGAATCAACAAATTGGATACCTACTTATTTAACTTTTTATGTACACACTACAAATAATAGTAACATTAAAGAAACATACTTAAATTGTAAAATGAAAAAATGTGCAAACTTTTTAAAGTTCGGATTTCGTGAGGCAAATAATTCCATAAGAAGGTATCCAATGACTGGTATTTAAGTAGGTATCTAATCTGATTTTAACCTGTAATTGTGTGATAAATGAAATAACGAGTCGATTTGATTTTTCGATATACAGGGCCATAGTTGTCGGAGCTGGTGTGACGTACGGTGGGAAAGAAGATACATTTTACCATTGGTTCCAAAAGGCCTGGGAATGCGACAGATTTTTACCTATATTAGGGCGGGGTAGCAATTTGATACCTATCATCCACGTAGCTGATCTTTCTCAGTAAGTAATGTTTCATTGGCTTTAGTTTCCTAATTCACTGTTTTTTTATGTGTATTATTTAATAGAAGTTTTAAAGTGGGTTTAATCGTGTTTTTTGCTTTTCATTTTGAGATTGACCAGCTAAAATGACCAGATAAAAAAAAATGAAACGCGAAATTCGGATCAAAACATAATTTTTTATGTCTTTAATCTTTCAATACATCTCTATGGCAATTATTCTTTACGAGATTTCACCCCAAAAAAAGTTATCAATCGTTGTGACCTTCGTAATATTTTCTCTTATCTAACCATGTGGCAGCCATACTCAAACATATATGCAGATGTAGCGGCGCCAGGGTTCGGTTATGATGGGTCGGATTACAATAGCCTGCGCTTCCTGTGACCCCCGTTCTGAAAAATAGCACATGTCCACTGTTCTGGAAAATTTTGAGGGTTCCCAATTTTTTTTTCTATTTTAGGGTAAAATCTTAATACGTTTCATACCTACAACTACTTTCAAAGTTTCAACAGCTCTTAAAAGTTCAGAAAACAGTGGCTGTCACATACGGACGGACAGACAGACAGACATGACGAATCTGTAAGATTTCCCTTTTTTGACATTTGGCTACGGAACCCTAATATTGAATGATTCAATTTATTATTTGTTTATAGAATCATTTACCACTTGGCTATTGACTTTCCAAAGAAGCTTTATATCTTAGCCGTCGGGACCGTGCCAACGAAACAGAGGGAGGTAAACCTTCATGTCTTATTTTCTCTTTCTGCGTCTCCTTTATTTATTGCAATATGTTTATTTTCCGCTTTACTAATGAATATTTTTACATAGATAATAAAACCGCTGGGAAATACAACAGGAAGTGGTATGTTTAAGTGTATACCCCCGGAAGATGGTTATTTTGTAAAGAAAATTGATGTGAGTATATTTATCCATTATCAAATTATAGGTACTTTCATAAGGCCAAATATTTTAAGTTTAAGGTCTTTGCCTATTGTTTAAACAATTAATTTATTCAATTCACGACAAAAATTTTGTGTTATTTGTACTTTAATTAAAAAACACATAACTTTACAGCAAAGAGTACTAGATCAAATGAATGTCAATTTGAGTATGGAACCAGGCTTCGTGGTAGAATCTTTGAACATAGAGTGGGTGTCAGAGGCATCGTTCGGGGAAAACGTGACGAATCTTATGAAGGAATTTACTAAGGAGAGAGGCTTAAAATCTTTTAAGGTAATTATTCACTTTGATATTTACCGAACAAATTGAATCATGACCCACCATACGTTCATTTTGCCAAACCGTCTAAATGCTAGTAGGTCGAAATTTGCTTAAAGATAGGTTTCTTTAGTGACGAACTTGTTATCATTTCATTCACTGAAATGATATCAAGTGCACTGAGTGTACTGTTAAACAGATCGTACAGCAGGTTGGCATCTAAAATGTCCTAAGTGCAATATACGCGATAAACCTTACAAGTTTGACAGTTTCAAACGAATTATCAGCAAAGTGGGTCATGATTTAGTGGGTTCGATAATACATGCCTAACCAAACTAATGACATAGGGTAATACTATGGATGAGATGGGTATGTACGGTCGAATTCAAAAGTGAAGGCATAGTGCACTTTGCAACAAGGGTTATAATTTCTTGCACGAAGAACGACCGACTCACTCACTCTTTTATAAAATGCCGTCACGACTCCGTATAATGAGCCCATTGCAGGGCTATGAGTCTTTCGTCTGGGTGACGAGGAGGCTTAGGCCGTAATCAACCAAGCTGGCCCAGTGCTGGTTGGTGGATGTCAGAATTTTCAGGCTGCTGAAAATGGCTTTTGACAAACCCTAATGACTACTGTATACCTACAAGTATACAGCATCCGGGACCCACTGTTTAACGTGCCCTCCGAAGCACGAAAGGTGTGTTCTTTTCTGGCCAGACCACAATTTAGTACTTAGATGCTATAGTTCGAAAAAGTAGATACCTTTGGTCTACCTTCATAGGAATATATTTATTTTTTTAGTACCTCAACAGATAACTTTTCAATTGCCAATTTATGTGGTCCGGCCGAGAAGCAGTGCTCTCTGGCCGCGCCACCTCAAAGTAAAATACAGTATAATAAACTATTACGAAATCAATATTCCGGAATAAACTACCTAAAGAGTACCTAGCATAAGAAAACTATGGTTCAATAAACTCCTTTAGTTAAGGAGTTATTGCTCGTAGCACATGAGTAGATAAACGGAACAGAGACAAAGCTTCATACATCCGCACGAATCGATTGTAATACTACAAGCACGCGGGGCATGTGTGCGTGACCACTGGCCGCTTGTCGCGTACGCGGCGACACTGGTCAAAACCGGTTTACGCTGTCACAGCTAGTGTACAATCTCAGGGTCAGCGCGATGCACGTTGTTTTTTTTGTTAGTTGGAAGTTTGAATATTTTAATGTAAAAAAGTGGTATTTTATTATTAAAATGGTTGTTTATTGTAGTGTGTGCATGAATAATAATAGAAAAAATAAAAATATATCATACTTTAACTATCCCAAGGAGTACAATAGGTAAGTGAATATTTGATTATTACTTTTCAAGTAAGTCCTTTATTTTATTGTATGATCCTTTTTTCAATAAGAAGAGGGTAACTAGGTACTATACGGTGTGTTTTTACCTTTTTATTATTATTACAAGCAACGACTATGTATGGTCGCTGATTACAAGCTTTTACTAAATATTTTGCTCCTTCAATAAAAAAAAGAAATAACTCAAAATTTTTAGTTTTTGGGTCACACCGTCAAAAGAAACAATAAATTATTAAAAAACAAAAATTATAAAAAGAAAATTATTAGAGTAAGTAATTTGTAAAGTATTCTATATACTGAATAATAAAACTATTTAACAAATGTTTTGTTTAGTTTGTCTTTACCTATTGTGACAACCCTACCAAAATAGGTAACAATTTTGCACGTTCTTAAGAAGCTTTGTCTCTGTTCCGTTTATCTACTCATGTGCTCGTAGTGTGTGTTCCGGCTGAAAGGTACACTCTACAGCTACTCAAGTTCGCAATATTTATTATTAACTATCCGTAAATACATTTAAATAAGAATACCTTTTCTCTACTCTTCATTCATACTTTTTCTCTCGAGAAAATAGTCATTTTTATTAATTAACCTTAAAAGTGTGTGGTGCGGCTAAGGAGGATTACTTTCAGCAATTATATTTGAACTAGCTGACACGGCAAACGTTGTTTTGCCATATAATTAAAAAAAAAATAGATGTTGGCCGATTCTCATAGATTTTGTGCCGGATAAGCACAAAAAATTTCATCAAAATCGGTCAAGCCGTTTCGGAGGAGTATGGCAACGAAAACTGTGACACGAGAATTTTATATATTAGATATTGTTCATTTCTTTAAAGACAATCTTAAGTGCATAAAAAGTACCTTAATAAAAAGACCTGGACTTCATCTATAAGCTTATATTTTTATCAACAATATAATTTTTGAAATTTTTTGCTGAGTTTTGCTGATTTTGAGTTAAAATAACCAATAAGCGTGCGAAAAACAAGTATATTTTCATTTATCAAAT
Source organism: Stenoptilia bipunctidactyla (assembly GCA_944452665.1). Lineage (NCBI taxonomy): Eukaryota > Metazoa > Arthropoda > Insecta > Lepidoptera > Pterophoridae > Stenoptilia > Stenoptilia bipunctidactyla. Next base: position 60,194 of record CALYBW010000017.1, read on the forward strand.
GTGTTTTACTATACACATTTGATTATATAATACATTTTAAATAAGATGGGTTTCATAAATTGCGGAACTTAGCAAAAATTTAAACACCTTTCAATATATTATTAGCAATTTCTTTGTAAGCACAAATAGTAGATATTAGCGTAAGTAACATCTTGTCAGCAGAAAGTGCAGGTGTTATTTGTATAGTTTACAAAAGGGTGTAGTTTTTTTATTGTTTTATTATCAAAGCTCAAATGTATTTTTTACTTCAGTAGTACGTTCCTATATTTTGAAAACAGCTTGAAAGAAATAAAAATGAGTGAAAGTATGAAAAAACGCGGAAAAGTGCTATCAGTTTCCCTTGATGAACAAAAATCTGAGTTCAGGAAGTATGAAAAACAGCTTAAAGATAAGGATTTGCTGCTACCACCATCAAGTAAGATTTATATGGATATTAGAAAATTGTCTTGTAGAATGAGTGTGAAGGCTATTTATCTTTCACTAAAAAGGAATTTTGATTATTTCTTCAATAATCTAAAGAACCAGAGTTCTTCTCTAGAATATGATGGTAATATGACTTCTGAAGGTTTAGATTCAACAAAGTCTTCTATACAAGATGACTATGTGGTAGAAAATTATGAAATACCGGTGTCCGATTGGCAAAATATAAGACCTGTCACAACCTATTGTTCGCGAAATAATAAAAACAGATCAAATTTTATGGAGGGAAACAAGGCGAGAATGTACTTGGATATTTAAGCGCAGTTCAGCTGTTGATTAAAATATAAGATTCAGTGGATATTGTAAGCAATGCGGAGCTAAAATTAGAGCAGTGACAATACAAGCGTCAGAAACTCACGCTAAGATCAAATGTATAATTGAGACAGGTGATTTAAGAATTGTGCATGATCCTAAGATTAAAAATAAATTGACTAAAAATAAAACAGAAGAGCTGTCTGAAAAACTGGTTAATGAACATGCAATTGTAATTCGTAACAAAATAGTCAACAAAGTCATGCATGAATGAAAATGACATCTATGAGCCACCATTTGTACCATCTTTAAAGTCATTACAGAATATCAGGCAACGATCTAAACAGGAAGCTTATTTGGACAAGATTGTTATACTTTCATTATGGATTATGGGTAGCACTTTGTACAAGAATTTTATTCGATTATTTAGTGTTTTGCCTTTCATTTTATACTATTGGACGGATCTACAAGAAAAATATTATAGTCATCTTGTCAATTGTAGTAAAAGAATAAAGCTCAGTATTGATGCTACGGGGTCAATATAATAATACCTCAATAAATTTATATAGTTAGGCACATTTTTCTTTACGTGGCTGTAAAACTGAAAACTCTTGTGTACCGGTAACTCAAATGGTAACTGATTTACATACATTACAAAATATATGCAAATGGCTAAAACAATGGATAGGCTCCAAGAAGAGTCCTGATGAAGTAGTCTGCGATGATTCAGCAGCATTAGTTGGAGCAATCGTTAAAGCTTTTACTGACTTTGAATCTACCAAGGATTATATTGCCCATAGCTTTGATAACCTAATGAAAACAGAAAAAATAAAAACGAATCATTGCCTTATTCGATTGGACACATCGCATTTTGTGAAAACGCTTTATAATCACCAATATTTCAAATACGTTGACGAAAGGGTTAAGAAATTTTATATAAAATATATTCGCAAAATCAAGGATTCTTCATCGTTCCGCGAAATCAAATTGATAATGGAAAATCTTATTGTTATTGCACTTAATAAATACACAGGAAAAGATTCCAACGGCCATCCCACATTATGTAACCAAAGCTTACAGGAGTTGCTACAAACAGACACAGATAATACAAATAAAGAAGATGATGAGGTCATAGTGAATGAGAATGTGAATACAATCATTAGCGACCTACTCAATTCAGAAGAAATCGAAAATGATACCTCGGACTTTATGAAAGAATTTACCATCAAAGTTGATAAAATTTCACTTGAATTGAAATTATCTGAGATAAAAACAATACACGAAAATTTAAATTACTTACCTGATTTTATTAATACCTTCAAGAGGCTAATGTCCAGATTGCCAATTTGGTCAAACGTGATGTTGTCATTTGTTTATACAGATAATGTGACACCAACCAGTTCAGACGTGGAAAGTTATTTCAAGAATATAAAAACACTTTTGAAAAGTCCCAGCGACAGACTACGGGTGGACGAATTCCTAAATGGAATTACCAAATGGTCTCTTAGAGTTTGCCGAGATATCACGAGTAAACTTTTCACTTTTCAAAACGGCAACAAAAAATAAATGGATGCGTTGATTTATAACAAAATCGTATTTTGTCAAATAAATTCAATTATGAAAGAAATTATTTTGGAATGGCAAAATAAAGGTGAAATGTGATCTCATTATGTTTCTTTGTAGAAACAACACAAGCCGGCATTTTTTAATTAAAATACACGTAAACAATACACGACACAATACACACTATTTAGTACTTAGCAGCTTATGATATTATCTTGTATTGTTGGTATGATCTTGCGTTATACACAACTCTACTTTTAAAAATTATTGTGATTTTGAGTCCGTAGGCACATGACAAGTGAGCTGATTTTAGATTATTTATTACTTGCAAAAAGTAGAAACTAAAAGTGGAATCGACAGAAACTTTTACGAGTGCTTGCAACTACGTAGGTACCTACCCAGATCACTAAGTTTATGTTTATCTATCATGTAGGTCTACATGGTCGCTTCTTGTGTACCAAGTCTATTAAAAAATTAAAAAAAATCTATAATGTAAATACCTCTCAGCTGATTTTAAGGCGCGCGCGTTATCTGGATAGGTGAAAAGGCGCGCGCGCGCGCTTTCCTTGAAATGCTTTGGATTTTTAATGGAAAAACTATAAGTCCAAATAAAAAACGGTTTTTTATAGTCGAATGGGGAGGACTAGCCCTCTGACACCTTTTCTTTTAAATGATTCATGCATCACAGTGACCATTTGTTGCAATTCCGACCTTGACGATGCAGAATCTTGTCGTAGGCGGTAAGCAGAGTTGAGCGAAGTTAATAAAGAAAGTTTTAAAAAAAGTTAAGCAAATCTAAAGGAAAAAATTTGGATTTTTTTCAAAAAAGTACAAAATCTCTAAAACTACAAGACTTAACCCGTAAAAGTATGCTTTAAATATTTGCAAATGATCCTATCTAGACGTTTTATAACCATGGCGGGTCATGTGCTAGTCACCCTGTATTTATTAATATTAAAGATATTTAAAGGAGAAACAGCAACTTCGGTTTTAAATGGATGCGGAATTATGCTATGTGGAAATTACACGGTGAAATTAATTTGAAGAATGATGTGCGTCTCATGTGACTCATTAATGTCATTACTTAAGTTCTTCAATAAACTTTCTCGTAATGGTTTAAGTAAGAACTTGCATTCACACAGTTTTCAGAAGCGAAAATGTTGTATTAACTGCGTACTCTCTCAATAGATTTCTCGGCGTGGACAATACTAGGCTAAACATTACTTTTTTCTTTTAAGATTTTAATTCACGGGCCTCCTATTGTTGGTAAAACGACTTTGGCGAAGAAGATCTGTGAACAATATGGTTTAATGTATATATCACCTGAAACTATAGTTAAAGACATTGAAGAAGATTTGGTAAGTATTCTTATAATTTTCAGCATCATAAACTGCTTGCGGACGTATTTCATTGGTTCCTAGTTCCAGTAACATTTTTTTATTTCATTGTGTCGATGAGTCCAGTGGAAAGTGAAACAAACAAACCTTGAATACAACTGGCTTTTCATGTACAGTCTGCAATAGAACTATGAGTGTACATGTTACGGATAGGTATACATTGCGCCACACATCTAGTCCACTCTGAAGTTGTTGCAAGACGATTTGCGCAGGTGTTTTATATACAAAAGTCCTGCGCAAAACGTCTCGCAACAACTTCAGAGGGAACAAGTTGTTTGACGTGATCTCTAATCCTTGAAGATGTAGTAAACCTAGGTTTACGCGAGTATACTTGGGATAACCCGAAAGTTTTCAGTAAAGTACGAATAATTACTTCCTACCCCGAAGGTGTCCGATCGCTGTCCAAGTTTTGATTATTGTGATTTTCGGATTAAGATGTTAACAGTACCCAACCACGTCTACCCAAGTGACCTAGATGAGTATCGATAAATTCCGAATTAAAATTTCAATTCTTATTCGAATTTTACCCAAAACGTTTGGGTGATCCTCAGTTTACCCAAGTAAACCTAGGTTGACTGCATTTTTTTGGATAACCCTTTTACTAAAAATATTTGACTACTTTGTAAGTTTGGTTGCTAGATTTTTTATCCAAGAGTTTTTAAAACCCCAAGTAAGAAAATACACTACGTACAAATATAATTCAGTATATTAAAAAAATCTCTTTCTCTTTCTAAATCAATGCTGTAGTAGTATATTAATCGGAATGCTCCCCTACCAGACATGGAGGATCGCACACTGGGAGGCTGGTGAAAAATCAGATCTGCCCGTAACAACCGGCGAGGAAGCCGAAGTTGTTGATGACGAAGAAGACAGCCCCGAAGATGTAGAATCTGCCTTGGAAGAAGCCAGGAATAATCTAGCTCTGATCACCTCCGGGCGGCCTTTCACTGATGAGGAAATCATGGGGTAAGACACTATCTGTTTAAAAAATACCAGTTAACAAATAGAAGATAGAATTAATAATATAAAATTGAGTTCTATTAACAAGACTGTACAGTTTAGTCAATGGAATATAAATTAACGCAATACATGCAGTTCGCATGTATTCCGTGAATTATTCCCAAATATTTTTTAAACTACTCGTGACTATTTCAATATTGTGAGAATTGTAATGAAATATAGCTAAGTATAAACTATACGAAGGCTGAGTAAAGGGTCGCTCTAGAATAATCATCATCGATAGGTGAACCTGCATTATACAATACCACGTCAACGGAAAACGTTGTTAGGAGGCACTTTATAAAATACCTCTGACATAGACATACATCTACATAGACAACATAAACGCTTGTAGCTACTTCGCGTGTCCAAACCCCAACCAAGCGTCAAGGTTGGTCACTGTAATGGTGGCTTCTCACTGCGCGTGTTAGCCCGCGCCGCGCCGCGCCGCGCCCCGTGTAGTATGAAAAGCGTAGTAGCACGCGCAGGGAGAAGTCACCTTAGCCCGCGCCGCGCCGCGCCGCGCCAAGCCCCGCGCAGTGTGAAGAGCTAGGCGCGTCGCGGCGCGCTCTATCCGCTAAAAGTCGGTAGCTTCAAACGCGCCGCGCCGCGCCTCCCCTAGCTCTTCTCCCTGCGCGTGCTACTACACTTATCATACTGCGCGGTGCGCGGCGCGGCGCGGGCTAAGGTGGCTTCTCCCTGCGCGTGCTACTACACTTTTCATACTGCGCGGGGCGCTAACACGGGCAGTGAGAAGCCACCATTAGATTCAGTCCGCGCGTATGTATGTCTGTTAGAAAATCGATATCACAATATGTTTGTATTTCCTATCACTATCAGCTGTAAAGTAGTAGGTGTTAAGAAGTCGCCACGCTTGGTTTCCATACAAATCGTGACACTTGCGATATCTATGTAGATGTCTGTGATCTCTAACCATATTCTTTATCTCTATATAAATTACTTATTCTTTGGGCACACTATTGGTTTGTTGTGTATATGTACATTTTATGTAGTTTGAATAATTATTAACATTTGGTACTCTTTTATATAACAGATATATACGACAAAAACTACTTTCCCGAGCAGCACTCAATAAAGGTTGGGTATTGGATGGGTATCCAACAACTATTAATCAATGCAACGCATGTAAGTGACTTGGAATTAGTAGGTAATTATAAGTAAAACTTTCAGATCTTTTTTACGGTGGCATCGTATTAATTCAGTCGCTTTTATCGTAGGAACAGTATCTATGACAAGGTGATGCGAATTTTACATAGTGCACTATAAAGCTTTGTAAAAAGTAAAGCACCTAGTCAAAATTAATAAAACATTGTTACCCAAACGTCTCTTACAAAAATCTGGGCTTATTGATGGACGAGGAACTGAGGTTCATAGAACACATTAATCTTAAGATTATAAAATCTGAAAAAAGATTAAAATCACTACATGCAATTCGAGAACACCTCTCACAGAGAGTTAGACATACTTTGGTTGAATCGCTTATACTGTCTAACTTCAACTACTGCAATACTGTGTATGGTCCCCGCATTTATAAGAAAACTTAACAAGTAATTCAACGGGTACAAAATGCGTGCATACGCTTTTGCTATAACGTGCCAAAAAGGTCTCATTTTACGCCATACTTGTAATATTTTTAATGGAATAAATTTAATATATTGAACATATAGACCCGCAGGAATCTTCACCTGGCAACGCTAGTACACAAAACAATCATAAAACAAAGGCCAAGCTATTTGTACGCTAGTCTCTCTTGGCCTAGCGATTATCATAACGTTAAAACCAGGGGTAAAAGCTCGAAAATGTTTCAAATACCTAAACATCACAGCGAAGGATTTAAAGGTAGCTTCAAATACTAGGGCTCTAATTAACCTCCTATGGAATAACCTCCTCCCACCACTGCACCAACCTCAGATCATACAAACACAGTTTTAGTTTTTATGATCTGAGGCACCAACCAATGTCTATCCATACTTTTAAATCGAAATATAAATCTATTCTCATAGATAGGCAGTTGCGTGAGTAAAGACATAGCTTCCTCTGGTGTTTTACATAATATGTAATAATTTGTGTGTGTGAATGTATATATTATGTATTATATTTTTATGTATTTATATGTATGTGTGTAAATAAAAATATTCAGTTAAGATAGATATGAACTATTACCAATTCTTAAATAATAATTAAATTGTAAACGCAGCATTAGAAAAATATTTAATAAGTTATAATTAAGTATGTTAACATTGGTGTACCATTCCTTCCTGATCTTGTTTGTTTGTTTTTTTATTTTGTTTTATTATGTATAATGTATATAGTCAACTGTATTGTTTTGTGTCCAAGTTTTTGTATTTTGTTTTATTTCCCATGTAATTAAGGGTATGACTAAAAACCAGCGCTGCCAGGTGTTTTTTTGTCCAGTTCCCAAAATAAATGTTAATTTTTTTTCTGTATGATAACATGAGTGTTTGTGGAAATAAATCATTTTATTATTATTTATACCTAAAGCTACACGCCTTTCGGCGGAAAGACCCGACAATTTGACCAGTCGGTCGGGGATCAGGGCAAGAGGGACAGAAACCGGCGAACGATTCGGGCAGCATCCCGCAAAACCGTTCTCTGCATACGTGCTGGAAGCAACCACCACCGAATCCAGCCTTTCAAGGATTATTATTAACATATTACCCTCCAATAGATCTTTTCGCATCTCGACGAGCGCATGTGGTCCCCGACTACTGTCCTTAAATCTCGAAAATCGGCAAGCAATATTTCTATAACAGTTTGGGTATTTCCACCTCCGTTCCTAATGCCAAAAGTTCTACTGCACCTAAACAGCTGCAGGGGAGTTTACATATTTATTTATTATCAATTCACAAATACAATTTTAAAACAAACATATTGTTAGTGCATAAATAAACCACGAAGGTTTCATACGAATGCAAATCTTCTACTTCAGCGAATAACTTAAAAAAGTGTTAAGTTGACTAATCGTGGCCCTGAGATAAAACCAAGTATTTTGGAGGCCAGGTCTGAAAAATCGAGCGATAGACTCTCCCTGGACTGTGAGGAACTTGGCCCAAGTACCAGTGGATGTCTCAACGAACTAAATTCCACACAGTGTGGAAGACATGACTTTGGAAGTTTAGGAATGATCATCGTCATCATCATCAAAACTCTTTGTAATGAGCCCACTGCAGGACATGAGTCTCTCCCCTGGTTGACGAGGAGGTACAATCCACCAAGGTGGCCCAGTGCTGGGTGGAGGATGTCAGAATTTTCAGGGCGCCAAAGCGACTGCTTAACGTGCCCTCCGAAGCACGGAAGTCGTCGTGAGAAATGAATGGTCAGCGGTCACCCATCCAAGCACCGACCGCACCAAACGTTGCTTAAACTGTGATATCGTATGATACACACAGTAACCACGGTGCCACGACGACTTCAAATATTTGGAAATGTTGGGGTGAAATAAAAACTTGACAAACTGGTCAAGACAACCAAGAGTTGGCGAACCCCTACAATAAATACCTATAAACCAGCGTGGGCTCGTTGAACGAAATGCAAGTACACATCAGCAAGTATTTGTAAACGAACCAACTGGCTCAGATTTAGCTCGATTTCTGGCAGACCTGCATCATAATAGAAAGCTCCATACCGTTTTAATCCATAAAACGTTCTCAACGGTTTGTAGTCCTGAACTAGTTGAACAGCTGAGTAGACATCCTCTTGTCAAGCGAATCCTAAAATCTATTGCACTAGTCTCAATGAAAAGTACCTAACCACATGCCTGGAATATTGATATTGTTATATCCTTTTATCCTGTCAAGATTTTAATACAGAAATTCGTTTTGAAATACACATCCTGCTTCCCTTTTGCTGTTATGCTCGTCGGGTACATGATTTGACCCTTATATCTACCAACCCTGATGGTTGTGAGATTACTGATGATTACATAATTATTGCCAAGCTGGATGGTAACTAATTAATAGAATTGATTGAATCAGGCGTTACTTTGCGGAAATCCATGACAACTACTATAAAAAGTTACTTTGCTAATTCCGCGACTTGTACTTGCACTAGTGATGCAGGATTTTCATGCGTAGGTTCACCGCCCTCCCTCCCTCAAGCAAGAAGCAAGACATGCAATGAACACACACTTGGAACCCACACTACCAGCTATTACCGACACGTGTTTCGCTTCAACCAGAAGCATCCTCAGGGCGCAACGACCACCACCGAACTGTTCGCGGAATTAGCAAAGTAACTTTTTATAGTAGATGATTAATAGAGTTGCGTGGAAAATTGTGCGTTGGATGAAATCCTCACTGGCGTTCTAAAAATACATTTAAACGATTTTATTGTAGAAAAGTAAGAAACTAAAAAGTTCAAATCCTGTTACAAGTCTATTTAATGCAGTGAGATGAAATATAGTTTATATTTCAATGTAATTTATGAAAATAATCCGACAAATAAGCATCATTATTGTTTTTGTTAGCAACTGTTGCTTATCACTGTGTATTTGAAAGGTCATTGATATTATATACTATTATTAAAAAGGCTATAATCTGTTATTACATCTCCCTGGCATTATAAAACAATATCACAAGTCAATTTATTTTGGGCTCATTGACTTTTATTCATTATTCACATTGACGTCACCACCACACCAGGCGATATCAAACACGTCTCTCAAGTATTATTAAGCTTCAAATTGACGGTCAAGTTATTTAATACTAATGTTTTGCCTAAAATTAAAACGTAAATTAAAGCACTTACCTCAATTTGAAATTACCGCTGACGACCGGCTGCTGTAGTGGTAACATACATTGCCTTCTATACCAGAGGTCCTGGGTTCGAATCCCGGCGGCGGCGGATATCGGTGTGATGAACACAGATATTAGCCGTCAAGTCATGGATGTTTATATGTTTATTTAAGTTTATTCCAATAAAAAATATGTATTTATTCAATACGTATGTTTATATATTTCTTAAGTATATCAATTATCTAGTATCCATAACACAAGTTCTTTAAGAAACTTAATTTGGGCTAGATAATGCTGCGTGAGTGTCAGAATTGATCAAAAGAGCTCGTTTTGCCCACATAGGCCGTATCGGAGACAGAATAGCAGCATACCCTTCGGGAAGTAAAGCTTTCTGGTCCCTTGCCAAGTCGGTCGAAACGAACTTTTGTCGCCCGTCGCTGCCACCCGATGGTTCTCTGGCCCACACTGCTAAGGAGAAAGCAGATTTATTTGCTAGTATCTTTGCGGAAAATTCTCGTCTAGATTGCCAAGGAAAAATCCCACCCCAATTACCTCAGTGCGGACCTACAATGGGTACCGTGCACATTCGCCAAAAGGAGGTTCTCAAATGCTTGCTGCACCTAGACGAGAACAAAGCTAGTGGTCCAGACGGTATTCCTGCAGTGGTGCTAAAACGCTGGCCAGCTGAGTTGTCTCCCGTTTTGACGCGCCTCTATCGACTTTCATTGGAATCGGGTAAGGTCTCCAAGTCCTGGAAGCTCGCTAATGTTCAGCCAATACCGAAGAAGGGAAGCCGTGCCGATCTTGTCAACTATCGACCACTTTCAATCACCTCCATACTTTGCAAAGTCATGGAACGTGTATTGAATAATCGACTCCTGGCATACCTCGAGACCAACGAGCTCCTAAGCGATAGCCAATATGGTTTCCGCAACGGGCGCTCGACCGGCGATCTTCTCGTGTATGCCACTCACTTATGGAGCGAGGCCTTGGAGGGTCATGGTGAAGCAATAGCTGTATCCTTAGACATTTCCAAGGCCTTTGACAGGGTCTGGCATGATGGTCTCTTAAGTAAGCTTCCAGCATATGGCATACCGATTAGGCTCTGCGACTGGATATCTGATTTTCTAAGGGAACGGTCAATTCGAGTAGTCTTAGATGGCTACTCCTACGACCAAATGGCAATTAATGCCGGGGTACCTCAGGGATCTTTACTCTCTGCAACATTATTCTTGCTGCACATTAATGAACTTTTAACACCGGGCATTATTGGTTATGCTGACGACAGCACTGTTGTAGAGTGATACGTATCCAATGCGCGAGCGAGCCCCCGTGAAATCCAGAGTTTAAGAAAGTCAATGATTGAGCGCGTTGATTTGACCTTACGAAAAGTATCCGATTGGGGTGAGTCGAATTTGGTCAAATTCAACGCGTCCAAAACTCAGGCGTGTCTATTCTCCGCTAAAAAGAGCACCTTCACATTTACACCCACTTTCCAAAATGTATCTGTCCCCATTACTGACCATCTAGGGCTTTTAGGCGTAACTGTAACATCCAGTTTAAACTTCGGTCAACAAATTGTGTCCATGGCTCAAGTAGCTTCGAAAAAGTTGGGAATCATCTCGAAGGTACGGCGGTACTTCGGCCCTGCACAGCTTCTTAACTTATACACAGCTCAAGTGTGATCGTGCATGGAGTACTGCAGTCATCTTTGGGATGGTTCAGCCAAATATCAACTAGAAGCGCTGACAAAAAATACCTTCAATAAAAAATATAGATTGTTTTTAATAAATAAACAGTGTGTTCCACAGTAACGAAAGTGGCTCGAAGTTATTTATTTTTTTATTGTAGCGGTTGTGTGTTTGGGAGGTTTGATTTTGTGTTTGATTTGTAATATATGTATTATTTTTGTCAATTATATATGTATAAATTTGTCTTTATATGTTTTGATTTATCACTATATTAATTACACATTATATTAATTACTTTATTAATTTTTTACATTTATTATTTAATTTTTCTGAGGACAGTCACCAAATCACAGTCACAGGACACAACTGAAAATCAGCGCTTTTTTGCCATACGCAATAAAGCACATGCTGAGTTGTGTGCCTTTGTTTCAGCAGTATTCTTAAATTTTTTATTATTTTTTTTTTATTTGACAAGCTCTTGTTTATTTTAAGTTTTTTGATATATTTATTTTTTTATACTTTTTTTATTTTTTTTACTATATGTTCTTTTTTTATTATTGTTACTTTTATGTGTAAATGCTGCTGTCTCAATAAACCGATTTTTACTTTTTTACTTTTTTTACTTACTCCGTTGACCAAAGAGCCCGTAAACTAATTAATGACGTCGACCTTACAACCAAAAAACTGCAGACCTTAGAGCATCGTCGTAAGGTTGCGTGTCTAACCGTGTACTACAGGATACATTTTGGTGAGTGCGCCAGTGCTCTGTTTGAACAAATTGAACCCTCACCCTTTTACCATCGGACTACTAGACGCAGACAGAACTTCCATCCGTATGTGGTAGATATTCCGAAAAGTCGAACTAAACGCTTTGACAGTTCCTTTTTGATACGGGTCGCCAAGGTTTGGAATGAACTGCCTGCGTCTATTTTCCCTGACCAGTGGATGGACGTGTACCACCTTAGTCTTCATGTTCACATAACATCAGGTGGCATGGAAGACAAACGTCCCATCCATAAAAGATAAAAAAAAAGAATTATTTATTATTTATAAAAAAAATAAAAATAAAAATAAAAATTTGAAGCCTAATAATACATGAGAGAGATGTTATCGTTCTGTCCTTTTTTCGCACGTTCTATCCTTTATAGTAGCCTATTCTATTGTATTACAATCGCAGCTTTTTTGTCGCAGCTTTAATAAAGTTAATCACCAGCAGGGTTTTTCTTGTTGCTATTTGTACACCACAATTAAATTAATAAATTGTAGTATGCTATTGGTTCATCAATCAAACTTTGCTTTCCTCGCTGTGTCCAAGTAACATATTATGGTGTACGCGCAAGCATACCGCGACCTGTACAACGATACAGAGTCAATCGAGTCATTTGATTCAATTTTACGGTGTGTGTGTACTAATAGATTCATGCATTTTTTGAGAATAAAACTGAATTGCTGACTGTACTTCAAGCAAATTACGAAACGCCACTAAAAATAATATTTTTTAATAGAAATAACGAAACTACTACTTTTTTCTCATAAAAGTCGACACAATGACTAAATGCCTAACCCGGGTTTGGGGTTTTGGCTAGTACGTACTTTGTAGTAGGTAGATATTTATGGACAATAAGTACCTATTGAAAGAACTGATGCTTAGTCACTAGCCGCAGAGGCTTCACGTAATAAAATCTCAAATCTGTGAGAATATCAGGATATTTTTTTTTATATTCCCTGTACCTGTGCACAAAATTACAGTTCAATCCATTAGGCTATTTCAGATGCGAAGATCCGTTACAAAATAACACGTTTCATTTTAGTATGGACGTCTGGCCAGCACCTGTGCCAAATAAAATAGTTATGGAATCGATTATGAAAGCACTTAAAATAACTGTTAATTAAATTGCTAGTTACTTTTCGTGTAGGTACCTACATAAAGAAAAACTACTTGAATCGACAATGACCAAAGGTGACTGACGATGCCATATTTAAGTCATATTTTCACTGAAGTTCCTAAATTTTTGATTTCTGCCTGGACATAAAAGATGATTTCAAACAAACTGAATTTTAAAAATATTGAATATTTTTGATACATACACATAGTAGTAGTGGTAATGGTCACTTGCGAACATTATGTTGACCTTTCAGAATCATCTCTCATTAACGGATTATAACTTTTTGTTGAAAAACTCGTATGCTTCGAATTGATTATATATTTTTTAAGCTTTTGTTATTTTTTTGATATTTATATTCTAAGAACAAAAGAAAAATCTATAGGCTTGGAACACATTTTATTGATGGATAATACGTACATACAGCCAGAACTTGCGGCCATTTTGTATAACTGTGGAGATTTATGGCAATAACGTATTTTTTTTTCATTTGTACACCTAAATTACTGAACTTTAAATGTGTTGTTTTTGTTTGATTCGTGAATAATTTCCACGATCTTTAAATTTGGCTCAGGTTGCGGCCAGGAATGCAACGGAACCTTACACTTGGTTCAGCCAAAAGACGAAATGCTTTATTGGATAGAACCGTCTGAACAGTCTCACTTCTTCACGATCCTGAGATTCTTTATATTAACTTCTTGATGTTCTTCATTATAGTAAGATATTCATTCATTAATTCATTCATTAATTTTTAGTGTTCGAAAAGGGTGAGGAGCAAGACGAAGAAGTGGAAGATGTAGCCGACGAAGCCGAAATACAATTTGATGAAGATCTAGATCTGTATAGTAACGTTCTCAAAAAAATATTACCAGGTAATAATTTAGCCTGAGTTTGATTTTAGTTATGTAATGGTCTGTAGCCCCTCGACCCTGTAGGCGCCATGAGAGACATATTATTGACTTTAGCGCAATCCCCTGTACTTTGCTTCAGCGCTAGGGTTTTGTGCCGCAACTTATTTTTGCCACCAGTTTTATTCGGTAGATGTTCCGCAAAATAAGTTTTTAAACTGTCATGGTCTTCAACATTTCAATTAATAAAATACATGGTAAATATCCCGTTACTAAAGTCAATTTAAAAGATGCTTGGCAATGTGTTTAGACTTATATTATTATTAATTTTTGTTATATTAGTGTTACCTACAATTAGTTACTGCGTCATAAATTTACCACTGAGCAGGTACTATGGTATGAAAATTTTGTTGTAGGTAAATTAAACAGTTGATCATTATAAACAATCGATTAAAGGAATTTTGCAAATCCATTAACCAAGCAAATCTACCAGTCAGTTAGCATCCAAAAAGATTTATTAGTACGCTATATGGTAAATACTTTGATGAGAGGATACCTACATATTAATATGAACAAGCTCCGGGACGGGAATTCATGAGTATGGACTATTCCCAATCGAATAGTTCGGCTTTACATAATGTTCCGACCATTACAGATAAATTTTAGTCAGAAAGTTTTTTGAAATGCTTAATTTAGAGCTATATAGAATCTACAAAATGCCTATAAACGAATAAAATTAATTTCAGATATTGTGGTCGCATTAGAGGCAACTGACGATTTTATTTGCGACAAAGCGATGCGGCAACCCGAAAGCGAAAATCGATTAGATGAAGAGAAAATCTTGAAGCGTTTAAGCGAATTTCGCTCCGGCAACACAAGCGTTTCGACGCCATTAAACTTCTTTGACGAACTAGACATCCATCCGTTGGTAATACCAGTCGTAAACCCCACGGACTATGAAATGAAGTGTCCCTTTGATGAAGTATCACTACGGATGGGCAGACCCTGTTTATACGATGCACTTTTGGGTAAGATTGAATATTTTTTTTATGAGTGGACCCGTTTTTGTCTTCAGTAATGTATTCGTATTTGTATTAGAATAAATACCTACAGTTTGAGTTTTCCGTAAATATTGCTCCGTATAATAGCATTATTTCCGACAGTCAGTCGCTCGAATCCGCTGGTTTTCTAGTGGTTCTCAAGCAGTTACCTTTATAATTTTTTGCAACTTACGTTTTCCTGTTACTTGCTAAAATGCCAAAATGCTCTCGCTGCAATGAAGAAGTTATTGATGGAGTAGAATGCACTTTGTGTCGCAAGTTTTATGATTTTTCGTGCTCTGGGATCACGGAAACAGGATACCGCAAACTTGGAGACATGAATTTGAATTGGAGCTTGCAAGACATTTAAAAACTCCGCAAGCCCAGTAAGCAGTCCTAAACCCTCTGACCAGGACAGTATAATGGCTGAGTTACAAAGAATATCTCTACAAATATCAATATAGCCTACACTTCGAGATGATATCAATAAATTAATACACATCAAAGCTTAAGTCGAATACTGAACGATAAAATTGGGAATATTGAAGTCAGGCTTTCCTTATTTGAAGAAATTAAATTACAAACGGAGAAACTACAACAGAAAATTTATAAAATTGAAGCGCATATTGAGGAAGATGAACAGAGAACACGAATAAATAATTTTGAAATAAAAGGCATTCCTACAAAAATACTTTCACCTCTTTGAATTTATAAACAGCCAATTGCTCCACTGTTAATTGTCATGTTCCAAAAGAACGAATTAATTACGTTGCCAGAATACCAATGCACATTGATACGGATTCCAAAACTATTATAATGGCGTTGAATAATAGACACGTCAAAGAAATTTTCGTCATATATAGCGCAGACATAAGTTACATAGATATCAGACCAGAAGAAGTACTCAGGTTACTGAAAACTGTTGATAGAAACACGTCTGCAGGCCCCGATCGCATTCCTCCTTTTATTATTATTAGCTGTGAGGAGGGCTTTGCATTGCCCTTAACGTTACTATAAAAAAAAATCTATAGACACTGGGCAAGTACAAGTTATGTGGAAATCTGCTTAAGCCACACCTGTGCATAAAAAAAGATAAAAAAATTACGTCTGTAAATATCGTCCAATCTCTAAACATGTTTTTATAAACGAACAGCACGGTTTCATTAAAAGCAGATCCACTGAAACCAACCTGTTACTATGTAGAGATTTTTTAACGGATCACATGTCACAGCCGTCACAGGTTGATGTGATTTAAGCAGACTACAGCAAATGTTTCGACCGGATGGATCACATGCTCCTGTTACGCAAACTTCAAGAAGTCGTTATCAGGGGTAACCTGTATCGTTGGTTTTCATGCTACATAGATATATGTAAGCCAAATATCGGATACTGTCTGATACCGTCGGAAACTAGAATTTTTTTAGCCAACTCACCCATCCGCAGTAAATAAATATTTCTGAGTTATTTAGCCCAAGTTAAGTTTTTTAAGATCTTGTGTTATGGATACTAGATAAGTTATATACTGTTAATCTGGTAAAAATCGTACGAAATAAGCTGAGCTTTTAGCTAAGGTTGGTCTGTGTGCAAGCACAAAACTCTACCGAAACCCAACCCTTCTCTATACTCTCGCTGCAAACACAAAGTACTGACAAAACAGCTTCCTATGCAGATCTAGTGCTCTGGTAAACAAATGGAATTGCGAACTAGATGATTTTGAATTATTTTATAACAGCATTACAAACATCAAAACAGCTAAGGCAAACGTGTTCTTCTGTGCTTAAAATACTATTAATACTATTTATCACTCTTTTTTTTTCGAACTATAACTTGTCCTTATATTGATTTATTTTGTATTTACGTATTTAAGTAGTTGAATTATTCTTACTTGTAACTTTACTTTGTTTTTTATATGTAACTAAATGTTTATCTGTGGAAAGAATTTTTTGGCCTTCTGTTATCTATTATTACTATGTGGTTTGTAAATTAGCTGTAAGTCTTCTGAATAGTGTTAAATAAAATAAAAATTTAAGTATTATTTGGAAGGTTCTAGTAATTTTGACATTCACTTATAAAATATTGAATATCTCAATATCTGGACAATTCCGGTTGGGTTCACATTATTATCCAGATCATATAATGTTGTAGTTGCAAATTCTCTGCACAAAACCGAGGCTGAAATATTTATCCATTAATTATTTATAGCTCAACTAGAAATATATAATAAAGTTGAAAAAGCAAGACAGGCGGCAAAGAAATTTAATGAAAGTAAAGCCGCACAAGAGCTAGAAAAGAAGTTGAAAGAAGAAAGGGAAGATAAAATGGAATACTGGGTAAGATAACTAATTAGGCGTATAAAATTGTAGTCTGATCTTTGTAAAATTATGAAAATAGCCTAGTTTTTTCCGTGTACTTATTGCATGTTTTTTTAATAAGCGTCTAGTAAGCGACACACATTTTACATATTATTTTCGCATCAGGGTTCGCCTAGCTAATTGCTACCCTTCATATAAAATCTGCTGACAAACATCACCAGTCAGGCGGTATGTGTTCCGGTAATAGTTTATGCAGAGCCAGCTCATTCCCAAGCGCGTTTATTATTGTTGACTTCATTTTCCCTAACCATCCGGTGAGACTGCGGTTAAACGAACGCGATGTTAGCGTCTAATAATATATAATAAATAAATAATAAATATTTCTGACACTCACACGTCTAATACAAATAAATAAATAAAATGCACGGGCACCCCTAGATATGGGATACCATATAGCGAACGGGGGGGGAGGGGGAACCTAGAATATAAATACATTAATAGATAAACACCCAGACACGGAATTTTTTTTCTTGTTCCGTGCGGGAATCGAACCCGCAGCCACTGGCGTCTGAGGCACACAGGTTTACCCCATCGCCAAAGTGGTCGTCATGGATGGATTGTGAAACATTGCTTTGCATTGCTGCATATTTGCATATTTTTAGGCATTTGTTAATTGTCTATTACCATGGCGTTTATTTCACTATGATTATATTGCGTTTTATAATTTGCAGTCTGAAATGTATTCTGTAATGCGTGAAGAAGAAGAAGCAGCTCTTGCCGTTGCTGGAGAACCAATGCGGAACTATCTCATCAACCACATCTTCCCTACGTTGACACCAGCGCTGCTGGAAGTAGCCAAAGTTCGTCCGGTTGATCCTATCGACTTTCTGGTAAGTTTATTTAGCAATACCGATTTGTTTAGTAGTTCTGATGATTATCTCGAACGTATATGTATGTAGGTACTTAAGTAGAGATACGTACAGACTTTCCCCTTTTTAAGATGCAGAGAAAAAAAATATACCACTTGGTAGGCGGCATTTCGCCCGTGGAAATAATTATAAACTGTAGGATTGCCGACCCACTCCACGGCTTATAAAGGGTGACAGGTGACAAATTTTAGATACTGAAGGAGAGCACTCTGTACTCGATTCTGGTCATAACTATGTAATAAAAGTAGATACTTAAATTTTCACTAGAATTCACTATAAATAAATAAAGTTTTGTAACAATTTACTTTACTTACGCCTGAGTCATTCGCGGCACGTGACCTGGCACGCAGATCGCTGCTAGTGTAAGTAACTATGCGTTGCGTAATCAATTCTTTACTAAAAGTAGGTACTTATTTTTTCACTACAATTCCCGATAAATAAATGAAGATTTGTTACTATTGACTTTACTTACGCATGAGTCAATCGCGGCACGTGACCTGGCACGCGGATCGATGGCAACGCTAGTTTAACCATGCGTTGCATAATCCATTCGTTAAGTTTCGGTTTAAGTTTACTCGGTAAATAATTAATAGCTTTTTTTCTATTATATTTTTTCTCTTCATGTGTGATCTCAAACTATCACGTCCTCGAATTTCAAAAGTGAACCACCCTGTAGAAACTGTTATTTACTTCACTCCTTACCATTCCACCAAATAAAACTGGGATATTTACTCTACGCACTTGTAGATACTTAACATCATATTTATGATTTCAGGCTGAACATCTATTCAAACTGAATCCCAGTGGCAAAATGCTGGAGCCTGGTTACAATCTGCAGGGAGAAAAACTAATGGGCAAAATCAAGATCCTCGATGAAGCTATTCAAAGCTTGGAAATAAACATAGACCCAATTTTGCCCCAAGATGCCGAGATATCTAGTCAAACGGTTAAGCAACAAAACTTAATGAGCAATCTCTAGGTTTTTGTTTAATCTGTTGCTATGTACCTAGTATAGTTTTTATTATACAAATTATGTTATTTTTAGTATTTTACCATTAAATTAATTTGTTAATAATTTATGTCTTTGATATCTAAGGTATTTCACAAATCAATGAAAATTAGTTCCAGGCAGGATTGTTAAATTATGAATGGTTTGCAGGTGTAGGTACATTTTACACTTGAAAACAGAAGGGATACTCTTGAAAAGCAATTGCAATAGCCAATGTCAATTTTCAGATAGTTATTTTTCAAATAGCAAAGTTGTTTTTTGTTTGAAATATCTTTTTGTGTATAATTATAACTTACTCACTTGGCCCACTAATTTTGTCTTGTCTTGACATCACTCCGGACACTCTGTATACAGGGTGACTGGTGACAAATTTCAGATACTGAAGGAGAGTACTCTGTGCTCGATTCTGGTCATAACTATGTAATAAAAGTAGATACTTTAATTTTCACTAGAATTCACTATAAATAAATAAAGTTTGTAACAATTTACTTTACTTACGCCTGAGTCATTCGCAGCACGTGACCTCGCACGCAGATCGCTGCTAGTGTAAGTAACTATGCGTTGCGTAATCAATTCTTTAACTTACGATTAAGTTTACTCAGGAAATAATTAATAGGTTTTTTTATTATATTTTGTTTCTTTTTTTATTATGATCTCAAACTATCACGTCGTCGAATTTTAAAAGTGACCCACCAGTCACCCTGTATAACTTAAAATAACGAGGTTGTATATTAGGTTGGGGAAAAAGTTTCTTCACATTTCATATAAAAGTTCAAAAGGTTTTTTATAAAGTTTATTTATATTTGAATAAAGTATGTACCTAGGTACCATTTTGTTGTATAACTTTTTGGGACGTGATCCCATTGCTATAAAAATTTTGAGGCTTCTGATCAAAGCGACAAGCGGTTTTTGCAGTCCTCTCGTGATGTTAATCGACCTAAAATTGACGCAGATGCTAAGCACTTATAATAACGACGAAACCAAAGATAACTCGCACGAAAATAAACTAAACAAAACGAGGAGATTTAGCGCAAAGGATATTCAGCGACGATATTTAGCTAACACAGTGGCCGGAGCGAGTCATATTGAAAATGCAAAATCATATTGTAAATGTTGTAAATGTGAGGAGATCTGCAAGTAATGATGATCCTAAATTTGATTATAACATTTATGATAGAGGATTTGAGAATAATACAATAAAACATTCTCTGTTCGACAGGAACGAGCAAATTAATAGTAACTATTGTCGGGAAAACTGTAGTAAGGTCTCTTTATTTATTCATAGGGATTTCTGATGAAAAATAAAGAACCTACGTTTATTAAATAATTATGATCAGAATTGAGTACAGAGTGCTCTCCTTTTGTATTGCAAATTTGTCATCAGTCACCCTGTATATATTTATTTTCTGCGTTTGTACTAGATTTTACAAGCTGTTAAATAAATGAAAAAATATGTTTAATAAAAATTTTAATTTTTTCATTTGTTTAAGAGAAATTAAGCATTTTGAGTGCAAAAAACTTAAAAATATTATTTTACAAGCTGTTCCATATATGTTAGGCGTCTGTCGATGATGAGACTGTTGTTATTTAATGTCTCTGTACTGTTCACGAAATCATTCAACATTTTCGTTACCAATGTCATTTTATTTTCTAATTTAACGGTAAGTATTTGTGCTAATTTTAGATAAAACAGTATCATAATGAATCGCGTCTGTTTGATCCAAGTTACCGGTAATTACTTTGATAAACGATTCTCATTCTCAGCATAGGAATTAAATCAGTAAATACTCGACTTGCAATTGCATATCTGAAAGCTCTCGATGTTTATGTGAGGTTACTACAATATTAATGAATTCCCTAAGCTTAAGAGTGTTGCTATCTAGGCCAACCAGGCGTTCAAAATAGGACAATTTATTCTTTTTGCTAGGTTGCAACTTAAATAACTTTCATAATTAGATATATGTATTAGTTTTATTATAATTAATTTAATTATACAATTCAAAAATATAACTAAGCGATATTTCATAGCGATTTGATAAAATTTATTATATGTATAACAATATTATTAATTCGAACAATAAAGGGCATATTATTATGTACAGTTATTTTTTATTACCTAGTCCATATACGATATGTCAAGGGCTTATTAAGCTTGATGAATTACACATTCGGCGAATTAGTTATGTTGATTTTACATTATTTTTGTGTTCAAAGTATTCCTTTATTGAGTGGAAACACTAGCATGCGTGGATTCTACGTTTGAATACTTCGATTTGCAGATCTTTGAGGTCATTATGTAGAAAACTATATATTTTAATGGCCATGTAATGTACATTATTTATTGTGAGGGTAATTTTGCATTTGGGAATTACAAGCTTTTCATATATGTTTCTTCTTAACTGTCTGTGTCTAACTTCCTTGTGCTTTTGGAATAGTTCAAGATTATTTTTGACGATTTATTTCGTAAGTATTTAAATACATTTGAAATAAGTCAAACAATTTACAAATTGAACTGAATCTACCACCACTTCGGAAAGTCGATCTGTTGAGAAGAAGAGGCAAGAAACTCAACAGTAATCATCTTTTAAAAATAAGAGAAAAAAATACACAATAACAATTTACAGCCAGGGAATCCCATCTTCTTGCATCCGTATCTTATAGTAAACCTCAGACAAATGGGCAACAAATAGACAAATGGGCATATTTGTTTAATTAATGTATAGTCCTGACAAGGTTAATATTTTTAAGTTCTTGAAGTGTGATCTACATGATTCTGGTACCTGTATATTTACCAATGCTCTAATGCACCTTTTATGTATTTCAAAAAAAATATTATGTCGACAGAATTTCCCCATAAAAATTAATCCATACTGTAAAACAGAGGCAACATAGCCAAGAGATTGGTTTTATTTAGTTTTTGTAAATTTTGTTATTTCCGTTCCTTGAAATCCATTAGTTAGGTAACTCTGGAGCAGTTTATGTGTGATGCCTCAAAATCCACATTTTTCTAGCTTGTCTAGCAGTATTTCATGGTGACCGAAGTTGAAGGCCTTGCTCATATCCAGAAATAATGCTGGAATGGGTTTCTTAGTATCCAACAATGTCTTTATTAATTGAGTAAGTTTAAAACACGCTAAAGTAGTCGATTTTTTTTTCTGAACACAGTTTTGCTCTTGCGATATAATTTTATTTTTTGTAGAGAAACTTTCTAGTCTAATCAATAAAGCTTTTTCGAAAACCTTAAATTGAATTGGAATTATCCAGATGGTCTAGAGTTGTTCTCTTTTTTTATAAATAGGTGTCAGCGACGCAACATAATTTAAGGTTCATAGAACATAGGTACCTAGCATATTTCCAATAAGATTACTATGTAAGTTTGATTGTGAACTTGAATCCTCTCTCGCCAGTAGGATTAGTTGCGCTCCACCGCCGCCGTGCGAGAGCGAGAGAGAAGGTTCTTCCCTTTCTTATTAGATTTTCCAGAAAGTTTGTATGTTTGTAGGTACTACTCGCGCTCTGACGCCGTGTGAGCGAGAGAGAACATATTTCTGTTTCGTTGAGTAGCATAAGAAACTGCGAGAACATTATGTTAGATAAATCCATAGCTTGTAGGTAAACTAGAATGTTCTTATAACAGTAGAGAAGCTCGAGATAGTAGAAATTTCTGGAATGTAATGTTGTATGAGCGTACAGGTATAGGTATATTTTAAGTTATGATGTTTTTTAGCGGTAAATTACGAAGACTTATTGTTTAAATTCCTTGAATGCTTATTGTTTTATGAATCTATAAGTTTCTTCTAGGACACTGTGTTGAGATAATAAAAGTAGGCATGGAATTAGTAGTTATCTTTTATGTTCTCGAAATAATTTACGACGTATCTAGGTATATTGTGTGAATATATTGATTGTTTGTTTTTCGACTATTTTATGAAAATCTATGGTAAATTGATGTCTGTTTTGATATATTTGAATGATAGTAACGTATTTAGGTATAAAGCAATATAGTTAAAAGTCTTATTTAAGTATTAATGGACAAAGTTTGATAAAGTTGAATTATTACGTAATTACGATAGATCTTGTGTTTATTTCATGTTAATTATGTTCTTATAGTGTATTTCTAAAGAAATGTGATAGTTATTTGTAAGACAAGTTTGATATTAAGTTTATATCGAGAGAAATTACGGTCTTGTTTTACGTTTGGTTTTAAATAGATTGAATTGTATAATTTGATAAGAATTATGATTTGTCGTAATTGTATTCTGATTAAGTATGTTGAAAATTATGAGAAATAGTTTAGTTTTCATTAGGTACCGTTTTGCTTTGGAAATAATTGATGATTAAACGAACTTACCTGTACCTGAAGTTCGATCATAATTATACGAAGTGTTTCGTCCGAAGAGATAATCTGAAAGAAATTATTATTTCATTTGTACTTGTAGTAGTGTACCTAGCGACTACCACATCACACTATCGTTGAGATATCTTCACTCTAATGAAGAATGAATGAATGAAGCTTTTTAACTCCCGGTCCTTTTCCCATCGTCGGTTCCGCTGCGATCCTACGTCATTTAGTTCAGAGTAACCTAGACTAGTCCAGTCTTGATATTTTCGAGACTAAATTGGGAGGGTTGGGCGGGAAATAAATGCTTATCTCTTCGGACGAAACACTTCGTATAATTATGATCGAACTTCACGTACAGGTAAGTTCGTTTAATCATCAATTATACTCGTGTTTCGTCCGAAGAGATAATCTGAAAGAAATTATTATTTCATTTGTACTTGTAGACTTTGAGAGATGAGTTTTTTAGTCGAGGAAATATCTATTAAACAATTTCTAAAGTAATATGTATTAACATAATCACATTACTGTTGATAAACAATTTAAAAAAAAAACATTTATTTTTATTATTACACAGTCACAATTTAAGAATCAGCTTTCAAAAATCTTATGACTTTGAAGTGATCTGCTTTATTGTACTGCAGTTTGATGTTTCCGAAATTTAAAGGAATGATTATTCATATCTTTTTCTTGTGGTTGTGTTAAGCAAATTATACTTTTTCAAATTTTTGTTCGATACTTTTTTTTTTTTTTTTATTTGAAAAAGAGGTGTTTTTTAGAGATTTCTCGATATATCTCTTAAACTGCCGGAGCAAACTACGTGAAATTTTTCTGAGTGTAAGATATTATATCGTTTTAAAAAGCTGCAAGAAAATATTATTGATCCGGCAGAACCAAGCTTGCCAAAGATCTATCGTTATTTTGAATTGGTCGGTCGTAAAACCTGGCGAAAGCAGTGCTTATTTCACTCCAGCCCGCAGTTTTACGAATAGCGTCAAGATCTAGGCCTAGCTGTTTAGCTCGGGGGATGCTAGCGTGGCGTATGCTATGTGCAGTGAAAAAAGAGACATCTACGCCGCAATCTGCAAGAGTTGCCTTAATCCATCGAGCTATTGTTTGTCCACTACCTATACGAAGTGGTTTTCTGAAGCTTATTTATTATAAGGTTTTTATGAGAACGGCGCAATTCTTTAGTTTTCTTTAAGTAGGAATATAGGTATAACTTGATTTTTATGTTATTTGATGTTTTAATTTAATCCGGAATTTTTATTTTGATATGTAATTCTGATGGCTCTAAACTTAATACATAAATTTTCGATATAGTTTGTACTCAGTGGGCAGTTATTATTGCTATTAACGTAACTGACTTTTAAGGCAACTTTTCTAAACTTAACGTGTCGTTAGGATACCAGTTGATATGGTTTCTAAAACAACTATGGTGTCCCAGATAACATCGTACTTAGGACGAGGAGGCCTAAGTCTGAATACAACTTTGAAAAATCTTTTGATGTTACCATCATTTGTTACTTCGTTACTTAAAATCAAGGATAAAGCAGCTCTATAGCTATAGGGTGACCCATATTGAGATCCATTACGGAATATTTTTGAAAGGAACGAGAGAATCGTAGGCACACTTGCTGTATACATGTCCAAGCCGTTATCATGTGTATGCCTATACCTAATTCATTTCGGTGCGAGTAATCGTTGAAATAGTGATTACCATGGCTGGCTCTCCCAATGAAGGACTATAATTATACCCGTAGCTTGATCAGCAATTATTTTCTTTAAATATTTTAGTATAATTGCAAAAGGGCAGGCATAAAAATAGAATGTGGACCATCTAATAGTAAATGCATTTTTAGCATATGCATCAGGGTCTATATGCAATGATCATTATAGTGAGCACTTCATATTTACGCGGCTAGCAATTAAGTCTATATTAGGGGAATCGAACTGAGTGTAATCAATTTAAAAGCCTGTTCACTTAATTCCCATTAAATGTCTTTATGAATACTTCTGGATTCAGCATCGGCAATCATATTATCCTTAGACCGGATATATGAAGAGTAAACAAAAAAATAATTCTCGCGATTCGCACCACTGCCAAATTTCTCTTGTTATTCTAGTGAGGTAAGGTAATTGGACACCTCCAATGTGATTTATATATAAAACGGCATTGGAATTGTCTATTTTAAGTTATATTTGACACTTATTATAGTTTTTTGCAAATATTTTAAGAGCTTTAAACTCAGCAAGCAGTTCTAAATAATTAATGTGCATTTTGCGCTTTACGCACCTCAAAACGACGACCAGCTGGTGTAGTGGTAACATACATTGCCTTCTATGCCAGACGGGAGGGGTTCGAATCCCAGTGGCGGCGGATATTTGTGTGATGAACACATATATTAGTTTATATGTTTAATTAAGTTTACTCTAATAAAAAATATGTATTTATTCAATATGTATGTTTATATATTTCTTAAGTATATCAGGTATCTAGTATCCATAACAAAAGTTTTTTAAGAAACTTAATTTGGGCTATATAATGTTGTGCGAGTGTCAGAAATATTTATTATTATTCAATAGACCATAGTCCACTAGCCACCTCACCATTGCATGCTGCCCCCCACCCCGAAGTTGAGGTTCAGAGTAAATTTCTAAATTTTATTGCTCTTCCAAGATTCTATGTACAGAATGATAAATGGTTTTGTACCACCATTGAAGATCAGGCAGTAATTTTTTGAAATATCCATGTTACTGTCATAGTCAAGGTTCTATTTAAATTTAGAAATTTGCACGTCTCGAAACGTTTTATGTAAAGCCACCAAAATTCGATGGCAGGTCCAGCAGATTACTTTCAAATGACTAACAAACCAACCAGGTAGGCAAACTTTGTAATGGTGCAACGTTGTATTGAGAGAAATATTGATTGATTCATTCAGATTTAGTAAGATTTCTTTTTTCTGGAGGCCAAGAAATCTCTTATTTATTTGAGTTTATTACATAATATCCTAAGAATTAGCAGGATGTAGATGGTGTAAGACAACTTTTACTTTCGTTAATTACGAACCCCAAAGATTCTTACAATTTCTTTGTTATCGAGATATTACTTATACATTTGAACTGTCTTCTTCTACTTACTTATTTGTCTTAATTCTCAATTAAGCTTACTATTCTCTATTACAGTTAAGTGTTTTTTTTTTCCATTTAATTATATATTTATGGCGTTATATACTTCTGTTTCTAATACCATAATAGTTACAGGTTTTTGGCACAGTGATGATTGATTTTCTTATGCTTTGTCTTAGACAGGCATATGGCTTATATACTTGGAGGGTATCCAAACAATGATATGTTCAAGCGCTCTTAAGAATTTAAGTTTATCATGGATTGGAAGTACATTACAAAATTTAAACAGTTTATTGTACTGGTTTTTCCTTTTTTTTATCATCTAGTTGTTTAAGCAATCTGATTTGCAAGAATATGACTTTGTGAAGATTTGTTTTACAGGTTCTTCCATAACTACTTAATCCATAGCTTAAAACTGAGTCAGCAAGTGCATGATAGATCATACATAATGTCCTTTTATTTAATACATGCTTTAAATGATAAAACTTTCCTAGTGTAAATCTCAGTTTATCACATACAAGATCTATATGTAAGTTCCAGCTTAGTTTACAGTCAATCATGAGCCCTAAGTATTTTAATTTATCAACATTTTTGAAACCTTTACATTTGCAGTCAAATAGCATCTTTTATATCAATCATGGCCATATATATAGCAATTCAGAGATACTACTTAGTTTTAAAGCAGTTCAAAAATCTTCAATTTTAAAATGGCTAATAAAGTTTAGATTTTTTAAATTAATCTCATTTTATCGTTTGTTTAGGGCGTAAAAATAGAAATTAGTTTTCACAGGATTTACATTCTGATATAGCACCTATCTTTGTTAGTGACGTGATGATACTTGCAAAACGCTGTTTTTCTGTTTCGCTATCTATTTACAATAAAATTGAATCCACATTCGCTTCATTCGGAAGAGCCGATGATTTCCCAGCTGGAAATTACCGAACAATAGAAAAAATACTTAATTTGCACTTTTAATTGTTAGTTTCAATTTTTTTTTTTTTTTTATCGTATTATTATTTTAGTATTATAATACTCTATTCATTAAAGTTTTTGTTAATAGACGATAAATGTAAGTAGGTAGTTTGCTATCGTTCGCAACATCATCAATTTATTATTAACTATGCGGCGGAGCAGCCCTTGTAGCTGTCCTGTTGCATTATATCCTGAATACAGCGTAGTCTATATGTGCGGTAAGCGTCGGAGCAGCCCTTGTGGCAGTCCTGGTGCATGTAACAATGTACGATATGCGGCGAAGCAGCCCTTAAAGCTGTCCTGTTGCAATATATCCTGAATACAGAGTAGTCTATATGTGCGGTAAGCGTCGGAGCAGCCCTTGTGGCAGTCCTGGTGCAAGTACCAACGTATGCTATGCAGCGAAGCAGCCCTTGTAGCTGTCCTGGTGAATGTAATAATGTACGATATGCGGCGGATCAGCCCTTAAAGCTGTCCTGTTGCAATATATCCTGAATACGGAGTAGTCTATATGTGCGGTAAGCGTCGGAGCAGCCCTTGTGGCAGTCCTGGTGCAAGTACCAACGTATGCTTTGCAGCGAAGCAGCCCTTGTAGCTGTCCTGGTGAATGTAACAATGTACGATATGCAACGGATCAGCCCTTAAAGCTGCCCTGTTGCAATATATCCTAAATACAGAGTAATGTTTATGTGCGGTATGCGTCGGAGTAGCCCTTGTGGCAGTTCTGGTGCAAGTAACAATGTACGATATGCGGCGGATCAGCCCTTAAAGCTGTCCTGTTGCAATATATCCTGAACACAGAGTAGTTTATATTTGCGGTAAGCATCGGAGCAGCCCTTGTGGCAGTCCTGGTGCAATTAGTAATGTTCAATATGCGTCGGATCAGTTCTTGTAACTGTCCTGATGCACAATTGTTTTATTTAATATATGGTTTTATCAAAATAATTTAACTAGAAGATGAGGGTAGATTGAGAATCATTTTAAACATACGTTGTTTAAAATTATTATCTAGATAACAAATTATTGAATAAAACTCTACATTTTCTTAAAAGTACTTACTGTTCTGTGTATCTGGGAATTCCAGGAATCTTCAAATGACGACTATGCTATTCGTAATATTCTTTTTCAAGAACGACGCGGATGGTCATTTTGTTTCAAACGTCTTTCGATTTTTAGTAACTTTCTTGAAATTATTGACTAACTTATTTTCACTTGACCTCTTAGGCATTTTTAAGACTTTGAAGTAATTACTTAAAAAATAATTTGAAGTAAGAAGCTAAGCGTGTGAGTGGTTAGACACTAAGAACAACAATGACGTAGGATCGCAGCGGAACCGACGATGGGAAAAGGACCGGGAGTTAAAAAGCTTCATTCATTCATTCTTCATTAGAGTGAAGATATCTCAACGATAGTGTGATGTGGTAGTCGCTAGGTACACTACTACAAGTACAAATGAAATAATAATTTCTTTCAGATTATCTCTTCGGACGAAACACGAGTATAATGTCTTATTTTCTTAACCACTTGTGAGCGCAAACGGTATTATTCAGAAGTTTTGTTCTAGGAAGTTTTATGTATTAAGATATTTTAAAAAACGGTTTTTATATTCAGTTAGAGTAGATTTTATCTTTTCATTTTATGTATAATTCTCGGATAGGAGTTAAATGGTTTGTAAATAGAATTTAGGATAAACTGTTACTGCTAGTGAAAATCAACGCGTAATTCGGTTCGAACGTGCGAACCCGCCAGCCAATCAGAATGCCGGAATTATTTTGGCCGGGTTTTGAATAAATAGCGGACGGCTCGCTACGGAGCTCAGTTCGTGTCTACTCGGCGACTAATGAAGAGCAAACTAGAAGAAGTCAGCAAGTCAGAAGAAGTCAGCAAGAAAGAAGACTGTACTCCATATAATATTAAATCACAATCGTGTCTTTCTAGATCAGTGTAATTAGGCTTAATTCATAAGACTATACTACTAATTCATATGACTATACCGAGTATTGTATATGCCTAACACTGTATCTGGGAATAAAAGGGTTATTGGAGTACACGGCGGTTTCATTCAAGAAATCTACTTTGCTCTCCCTGTCTGCGGTACTTCGGGTTCGTGGGCAGTCTACTGGTGAGAAGCATCCATCCAGCTGGCGCAACCGTCTTCGGGGAAGCGGACGTCTGGAGCGTAGCACTACGTACTTCGGCACGGGCAGCGTGTTCGTCGCACAGCGGTCGCCCTAGTTCGCCCGCCCGACTCTGGTCATACCTACCGGAGTCTATCATCACCGACTTTACATTTGATCCTTCGAGCCGGATCTGGAGAAAAAGATGCCGATCACCAGATCTACAGACAGAAGACCTACGGCCACCATGGAAAGCAGTGGAGCTTCATCGACAGAGACGACGGTTGATACAGGGTCGTCCACGACAAGGCTGATGCTGACCACGAGGACATCAACTCACCCCGCAGGAGGAGCACTTTCAGCACGCCTTGCTGAAGGTCGCACCGTACCGCTGGACACCGACGGGGTTACGAGGGAACGCAAGAATGGTGCTGCGCACGAAGAAAGTCCATGTGTCGCGTCACCAACACCAGACCCCACCGGAGGAGCCACTTCAGCACACCTTGCTGTGAGAGGCACCGTACCGGTTGTTACAGAAGGGGAAGCGATGAAGCGTTCCAGTACAATGGTTGGACCCAAGAAGCCAGGTTTACAAGCGAAGTCATCAAGATCCTCAAAGCGCTAAGAGGCCGAAGCTAAGATGGAACTTGCAAGGCGCGAATTAGAAGTCGCTGAAGCAAGGTCAAGGGTAGCTCAGGCAGAAATGGAACTCATAAGAATGCAGTCTGAGAGCGAAGATGAAGAAGACTTCGAGGAAGACGTGGGGCAGCATGACATTGAAGCATGGTTCGACAAAGCGGAACACACAGAAGTCCCACTGCCGCCATCACCCGAGCAACTACCATCATCACATCCGATGCTGCCGCAACCTCTACCACCGCCACCACCTGGAAGGAAGTCTAAAATCGAAGAGTTAGCTGAAGCTATCACGAAGATATCGAGAAGCACACCATCGGAAGCAACGGCGTTCGTCGAGCTGCCATACTTCGACGGTGCCGCTGAAGAATGGCTGGCATTTCGAAGATCCTATGAAGATACGGCACTCCGCTTCAGCAATGTTCAGAAACTCGCTAGGTTACGAAGGTCGCTCCAGGGGAAGGCGCGAGAAGCAGTGAAGAGTCTCCTGTTCATGGCGGAACATCCAGAGGAAGTGATGAAGGGGCTGCAGGCAAGATTTGGAAGACCAGGAGCTCTGGCACTCACGGAGCTGGAGAAGATGAAGAACCTTCCAAGAGTCACCGAGAACCCTAACGACGTATGCACATTCTTCAGTCATGTGCGCAACTGCGTGGCTACTATCAAGGCATTGGGGAAGAAGCAGTACCTGAGCTCACCGGAAACCATGAAGAGCCTCATTGAGAAGATGCCACCTTCAATGAAATACAGGTGGTTCACCTTTCACCGAAGTCACCATGATGAAGACATACAAGAATTAGAACTCATCAATGAATTTTTGGAAATCGAAGCTGACATGTGTGGGGACTTCGCTCCACCTGAAGTATCCTGGGAGGTGAAGAAGACCCGTCAGCATCCTGACCATCCCCCGAAAGTTCCCATACAGAGGAGGAGTCCGCTGAAGAGGATGGTCCATACAATAAAAGAAAAGGAAGGGACTTATCCGAAGCCTACGAGTAAAGCATGTCCAGTGTGTAACGAAGAGCACTGGCTCTACGAATGTCAACTGTACAAAGAAGCTGATACAAACGCCAAATGGAAAATGGTCAAGAAAGCAAGGCTATGTTTCAAGTGCTTACGCTATCGGCACTCGAAATCAACTTGCAAGGCGATAAGCTGCAAGAAATGTAGAAGATGGCATCACACTAGCCTTCATCAGCAAAGAAGTCCACCGGCAACTATAGAGAACCGCGTTGAAGATGATGATCACAAGGAAGTTGTAACTTCTATACATGGCTCTATCAACAGACAAGTTTACTTAAAGATGATGGAGGTAGACCTGTACGGGCCCAAAGGTTCTGCAAGAATATTGGCCCTATTGGACGAAGGGTCTACTGTTACATTGCTGGACGCCGAAGTAGCCAAGAAGATTGGAGCTGAAGGCAAACCAGGAGCCATCACTATAGAGACAGTTGGAGGAAATGACATCCGAAAGTGCGACTCGCAGAAGACCAGTATTAAGATTAAGGGAGCTCACCGCAGAGACAAGCGCTCGATTGAAGTAAGAACAATAGATGGGTTGAAGCTCTCGAAACAAGTTGTCGAACAAAACGTCGTACGAAGATGCGTGCACTTACAAAATATTGAGAAAGAGCTTGTCTACGAAGAACAAGAACCAAGACTTCTCATCGGGCAAGATAACTGGGGTCTCATTGTTACAAGAAAATTGAAGAAAGGCAAGACGACAGAACCAGTTGCTTCGCTGACAAGTTTGGGATGGGTCCTCCACGGGTACGACGCCACAGGGATATCTACAGTTACTTTCGTAAATCACAGCAAACTCATCGAAGAAGATGCAACAGAAGCCTTGGTGCGATACCATTTTGAAATTGACTCCATTGGGGTCCAGCCTCGACGCCCAAGCAATGACGCAGACCAACGAGCCTTAGAAGTCCTGCAAGCGGTTACGAGAAGACTGCCGACTGGGAAGTTTGAGTCTGGATTACTATGGAAAAGTGAAGATGAGGAACTCCCAAACAATTACGAGCAAGCATATCGACGTCTCATCAACATTGAGAAGAAACTTGACAAAGATGAGAAGCTAAAGTCGTCGTATGAGGAACAAATGAAGAACCTCATAGAAAACGGTTATGCAGAGAAGGCACCTCGTACAACGACCGCTGGAAGAACCTTTTACTTGCCACACTTTGCGGTGGTGCATCCTGTCAAGCAAAAACCACGTATAGTTCTAGATGCTGCTGCTAAATACAACGGGAAGAGTCTTAATGACGCCCTGCTGCCGGGACCAGACTTTCTTCAATCCCTTTTTGGGGTCTTGATCCGATTCCGAGAGAGGCCAGTAGCAGTTATCGCAGATATAAAAGATATGTTTCTGAGGGTCCAGATGAGAGAAGAGGATCGAGACAGCCTTCGGTTCTTGTGGCGAGGTGACAGAAGACAAGGAAGGCCAGAAGAATACCGTATGAGCTCGGTGGTGTTTGGAGCAACGTCATCACCATCGACAGCAATCTACGTGATGAACAAGAATGCTGAATGTTTTAAAGAAGAATACCCGGCAGCAGTGGAAGCCATCGAGAAGAACCATTACATGGATGACTATTTACAGAGCTTTTCGACAGAAGAAGAAGCGAGCAGAGTAGCACAACAGGTCCGAGATATCCATGCAAAGGCAGGCTTCCATTTAAGAAAATGGGGCGGCAACAGACAGAAAGTTCTCGAAGGAATTGAAGAACAGCTCAAACAAGAGAGTACGGAACTCGTTAGCGAAGAGAAGACTCTTGGGCTGCGATGGCTGATGGCAGAAGATATGTTAGCTTTCAATGTTAAATTTCGGACTATCAGCCTGGATGTCCTAGATGGGAAAAGGATACCCACGAAAAGAGAAATCACCAGCGCCGTGATGTCCACGTTTGATCCCATGGGTCTAGCAGCACCGGTGCTTATTCAGGGAAAGAAGCTCATCCAAGACATCTGGCGCACCAAGATAGGCTGGGACGACAAGATTCAAGAAGACCAAAAGGCAGCGTGGGACAAATATGTAAAAGAAGTGTCCGTCTTGAGAGATCTTCTTATACCAAGATGTATTTCTCCTAAGCGAGAAGAAGGCGAGCTTCACACCTTTTGTGATGCTAGCGAAGAAGCCTATGCTGCAGCAGCCTATTGGAGAACGATCGATCCCGACAGTAGAGTCCACATTACCCTAATTGCAGGCAAGGCGCGGGTGTCCCCATCAAAGCCAGTCTCAATCCCGCGGCTTGAACTTCAAGCAGCACTACTAGGGAGCCGATTAGCTGCAACCATAGAAGATGAGATGGGACTTAAGATAACAAGAAAGCAATATTGGACGGACTCGAGCACTGTTCTTCAATGGATCAAGTCAGATCCTCGAAAGTTCAAGACTTTTGTGGCCCACCGTCTCGCAGAAATTGAAGAACTAACGAAACCTCAAGATTGGCGTTGGGTTCCAACCAAGGAAAATCCGGCAGACGACGCTACGAGAGGAACGCCGCAAGAATTCGACCGCCATGCAAGGTGGTTCAATGGGCCTGCCTTTCTGCGAGATACCTATGAAAACTGGCCAAAGAAGAGCTTTGAAAGCAATAAAGAAGTTACTGGCGAAGAGAAAAATCTTCACGTGGTGGGCGCTACGAAGGTCATAGAGAGTAGCGTAACTCCAGACCCGGACCGCTTTTCAAGCTGGGCGCGCCTGCTTCGAACCACAGCAAGGGTGTTCCAGTTCATAGATGTTGTTAAGAAGCGCGCCAAGAACAAAGAAGTAGCACACTTAAACGCAGCGAAGAAGAAAGATGAACCATGGAAACCACAAAAACGAGGGTTGAAAAAGAAAACTTGTATTTCAGCACCGGTCGCAAAGAAAGTCGCGCAACTATTCCTGCCCCTAGAAGAAGATTATATCAAAAGAGCTGAAAATGAGTTAATCAAAAGAAGCCAGCGGGAAAGTTTCGCCAATGAGATAGCCCATTTGAAGGATGGAAGACCGATCGAAAAGTCCAGTCCATTGAAAAGATTCGAAGTTTACCTGGACGATGAAGGTATTATAAAACTAAGAAGTCGAGCCAGAAAGATATGCATTGAAGAACGAAGTATTAATCCAATCGCCTTGCACGGAAAACAACGAATAACTCGGCTGATCATCGAGCATTATCATCGAAAATTTTTTCATGGGAACACAATGACAGTCATCAATGAGATTCGACAGAAATATTGGATCCTGAGCCTAAGAACAACGATGAAAGCGATCGTTCATCGGTGCCAATGGTGCAAGGTTCACAAAAGCTCACCCCGAATCCCCCCTGTTGGAGACTTGCCCGTCGAACGCCTACGGCATCATCAGCCGCCGTTTAGCTGCGCTGCTGTAGACTACTTCGGCCCCTTGACCGTCACCGTTGGGAGGAGAACGGAAAAACGGTGGGGAGCTTTATTTACATGCCTTACAACGCGAGCAGTGCATCTGGAACTGGCGAACTCCCTGAACACCGACTCCATGATAATGGCCTTACGAAGGATGGCTGCTCGAAGAGGAACTCCAAAGGTCATCTTCAGTGACAATGGAACCAACTTCATCAGCGCTCACAGGGAATTAGAAGATGCTGCCAGCCATGAAGGAATCAAGTGGAAGTTTATACCACCCGGTTGTCCAAATATGGGTGGGGCGTGGGAAAGACTTGTACGATCAGTGAAGACAGCTCTGATGGCCATACTGCAGTCACGATCACCGCCAGAGGAAGTCCTTCACACCCTATTGACAGAAGTCGAACACGTCGTGAATTCAAGGCCCCTTACTCACATCAGCTTGGACCCCGATGATGAGGAAGGTCTTACGCCAAATCACTTTCTCATTGGTAGATCATGTGGTGCCCCCGCACCAGGGGTGTTTGAAGATGTCGAGCTCATCAAAAGAGCTAATTGGAAGACGGCGCAACGACTCACGGATCACTTTTGGAGCAGATGGATCAAAGAGTACCTGCCGACTCTGCTGCCAAAGAAAGTCAATGGAACAGCGACAGAAGATCCGCGCATCGGGGACATAGTATTGGTGGTAGACGCAACACTGCCGAGAAACACTTGGCCGAGGGGAAAGGTCCACCAAATATACCCTGGACCCGACGGAAGAGTTCGAGTTTTGGACGTGCAGACACCATGGGGAATACTAAGGAGACCAACACGACGGGTCATCATCCTGGTTCCTGCCACGGCGTCGCTACCGCAAGATGGAGTGCTACGCACTGCGGGGGAGACTGTCAGCGACGCAACATAATTTAAGGTTCATAGAACATAGGTACCTAGCATATTTCCAATAAGATTACTATGTAAGTTTGATTGTGAACTTGAATCCTCTCTCGCCAGTAGGATTAGTTGCGCTCCACCGCCGCCGTGCGAGAGCGAGAGAGAAGGTTCTTCCCTTTCTTATTAGATTTTCCAGAAAGTTTGTATGTTTGTAGGTACTACTCGCGCTCTGACGCCGTGTGAGCGAGAGAGAACATATTTCTGTTTCGTTGAGTAGCATAAGAAACTGCGAGAACATTATGTTAGATAAATCCATAGCTTGTAGGTAAACTAGAATGTTCTTATAACAGTAGAGAAGCTCGAGATAGTAGAAATTTCTGGAATGTAATGTTGTATGAGCGTACAGGTATAGGTATATTTTAAGTTATGATGTTTTTAGCGGTAAATTACGAAGACTTATTGTTTAAATTCCTTGAATGCTTATTGTTTTATGAATCTATAAGTTTCTTCTAGGACACTGTGTTGAGATAATAAAAGTAGGCATGGAATTAGTAGTTATCTTTTATGTTCTCGAAATAATTTACGACGTATCTAGGTATATTGTGTGAATATATTGATTGTTTGTTTTTCGACTATTTTATGAAAATCTATGGTAAATTGATGTCTGTTTTGATATATTTGAATGATAGTAACGTATTTAGGTATAAAGCAATATAGTTAAAAGTCTTATTTAGGTATTAATGGACAAAGTTTGATAAAGTTGAATTATTACGTAATTACGATAGATCTTGTGTTTATTTCATGTTAATTATGTTCTTATAGTGTATTTCTAAAGAAATGTGATAGTTATTTGTAAGACAAGTTTGATATTAAGTTTATATCGAGAGAAATTACGGTCTTGTTTTACTTTTGGTTTTAAATAGATTGAATTGTATAATTTGATAAGAATTATGATTTGTCGTAATTGTATTCTGATTAAGTATGTTGAAAATTATGAGAAATAGTTTAGTTTTCATTAGGTACCGTTTTGCTTTGGAAATAATGTCTTATTTTCTTAACCACTTGTGAGCGCAAACGGTATTATTCAGAAGTTTTGTTCTAGGAAGTTTTATGTATTAAGATATTTTAAAAAACGGTTTTTATATTCAGTTAGAGTAGATTTAATCTTTTCATTTTATGTATAATTCTCGGATAGGAGTTAAATGGTTTGTAAATAGAATTTAGGATAAACTGTTACTGCTAGTGAAAATCAACGCGTAATTCGGTTCGAACGTGCGAACCCGCCAGCCAATCAGAATGCCGGAATTATTTTGGCCGGGTTTTGAATAAATAGCGGACGGCTCGCTACGGAGCTCAGTTCGTGTCTACTCGGCGACTAATGAAGAGCAAACTAGAAGAAGTCAGCAAGTCAGAAGAAGTCAGCAAGAAAGAAGACTGTACTCCATATTTTATTAAATCACAATCGTGTCTTTCTAGATCAGTGTAATTAGGCTTAATTCATAAGACTATACTACAGCTGGGTATCCATTTGAGGCAGCCTCGGGCCGAGCGGCTGCCTCGACCCGAGGCAGATCTAGTGGAGACCGCGCCGCGAGTCGAGGCTTGTCGCGACTTGAACCAAACGAGGCGGCCGCGCAGCGAGCCAAATCGTGTCGGTAAATGGCCATGCTCAAAGACGCCTCAGTGTGAAGCGTGCGTATGCTCGGCACGCGGCAAAATGGATAATGAGAAATGTATCGAATTAATTAAGTTATATGAAAACCACCGACATTTGTGGGATCCAACTTCACCGCATCATTATAATAAACAATTGAAAGAAGATTCTTGGAAAATAATAAGCAAGGAAATGAAACTACCCATTTCGGAAGTCAAGAAAAAAATTACTTCGCTTTGTGGATCTTTTCGGAGGGAAAAATCTCGGCATAAAAAAAGTCTCGTCACGGGATCAGGTAAAAATTCATTGGTTTTTGAAAATTTGTTGTATATTTCTTGTCATTTATTTTATACTCATTTTACTCACGTGTGTAGTGTACCTCTAAAAAATGAAATAATTTATTTATTCTAGGTCGTAATGAGGTGTATATATCGAAATGGTACGCTTATGAGCACTTGTACTTCTTGGCTGACAAGTTCTCTCCCCGTGAGACTCAAAACTCAATGTCTATGGACACATCGTCGCCTCCTGCAGCAAGAGACACAACAAATTCAGAACCATCGCCTTCTGTAAGTATATGGTGTCAGTAAGCTTTGGGCTAAAGGCGGAAACATATTTACGTGTCGTGGCGTGTCGTGGAGCTTATTGTCGTGACGGTGAGTGTGCACACTTATGTGTCACGTCGTGGCGTGCTCTGGCGTTATTTCTTTCATTTCTGAACCGAACCTCGCAGTGTTTAAACATACATAATGTTAATTTAATTTAATTCTTGTCAATTTGGCAACCAGCCGTCGATATGAGGCGACGAGCTATTATTTCTTCTGATTCGGATAGTGATTAGTGCTAATTATATTTTATTTTTAATATCTATGTTGCCATGTTATTTGTCCATTTGTAACGAAGTGTGTAGCCAAGTGTGACCGAATTGCTTTTGCGTCATTTGCAGACCTTCGAGGAATTGCACGTAAAGGCACAAAAGAAGTCGAATCTGGTTCATTCCTCCACGACCCTTGTACGAAATTTCCATCGATTTCAGAGTCCAAACTTCCTGGTGGTGTATAAATATTTGCCCTTGTTTTTCGTAAAAAGTTATGCAAATAAACAGTAGCCAGTACCACTTTCGTAGCAATTTCTGGTTCCGATAACATTGGTTTTCTTAACACTCTAAATACAGAACTCATGATGCCAAAAGCATTTTCTACTACCCTTCGTGCTCTAGATAGACGGTAATTGAATATTCTTTCCGGAGAACCATTGTCTGGGGTTCCTTCAAACGGTTTCATAGTATAATTGTTTAAAGCAAATGCCTTGTCAGCTAATATAACATAGGGCACTTTAATCAAATATGGTGTCTGTAATATACAGGGTGCTGGTAACTTTAATTCATTATTTTCCAATGATTTGTACAATGCACTGTTTTTAAAGACTCCACCATCGGATATGCGTCCTTGACATCCAACATCTACATACATAAAATTATAATTAGCATCCACCAAGCCAAGCAATACAATGCTGGGAAAATTTTTATAATTTATGTATTCTCCGTGACTATTAATTGGTGATTGAAGAATAATATGTTTGCCATCGAGGGCCCCCACACAATGAGGAAAATGCCACTGGTTTCCAAAATCTTGTGCTACTTTTAACCATTCTTCTTCTGATGATGGCATCTGAAAATTATGTCACATATTTTACTGTTAAGCTATCGTACTACGTAAACATTATTTGATGATTTTATTTATTTTAATTTACAGAATGAAGAATTATTCGAAGGAAATGAATCAATGCGTGAAACTTCTTCTTCCGAGCGATCATCTTTGCCCCGCGATGATCAACAACAGACGCAGCCCGAAACTTCAAGATCAAATAAAAGAAAAATGACTGATGCTTGTGAAGAAAATATAGATCTAGATAAAGCTATGGAAGTGTTAAATTATACAGATGATAGTTATGATACGTTTGGTAAACATATTACTGCAGAACTTAGAAAATATGATACAATTACTTTAGCACACGTTAAAAAAGATATGATGGATATCTTATTTCAAGCTGATACCGGGATGTTACCAGGTACACGACAACAAGGATACTACACGCAACAATACGGCCAAACTTCTGCGAACGTACAAAATTCTCAACAATATGGGCAAACTTCTGTGAACGTACAAAATACCCAACAATATGGTAAAACTTCTGTGAACTCACAAGATTCTACTGAAAATACTGAACAATTTACTACTCTGGCATTATTGTAACTTTGTACTTTACGAAAATTTTGATTAATAAAGCATTTTTAACATACCTGAACATATTCTTTGAGCACTTTTACCAAGGCATCACATGTTTCGCGAACAATTTTAGAAATTGATTGCTTTGACACTCTAAAAAGATATTGCAAACTAACAAACGAATCACCACTTGCTAAAAACCTCAGGGTAATGGCCAGTCGTTCTTTTGTTGTGATTGCTTTGCGAAACGATGTATCTCTTTTTCCAATTATTGGTTCAAGCTTGATACTTAGATCTTCAAAGGTTTCAGAGTTCATTCTGGTAAAATTTTTAATAGTTTCTTCTACGCCTTCAAAGGTCATATCTGACAACAATTGTTTTGCATGAAAATTTCGCTGAAGATATATTTCCTTAATCCACCAGCGATGTTTCCGTTTCTTATGTTGCTTCCTTTTGTAGTGACTAATCACTACTAATGCTGCAGTGACTTTACGTGCGTCAACCATGGTGGTTAATGAGGAATTGAGAAAATCATGGCTCGGGTTGAGGCTTGCCGCTCGATACGATATTATGTGTGCTCAAGTGGAGACGCATGTACTTTCCGCAGCCCGCGGCACGCTCAGGATGAGGCAGCTCGCCACGAGGCTGCGCAAATGGATACCCAGCTTACTAATTCATATGACTATACCGAGTATTGTATATGCCTAACATTGTATCTGGAAATAAAAGGGTTATTGGAGTACACGGCGGTTTCATTCAAGAAATCTACTTTGCTCTCCCTGTCTGCGGTACTTCGGGTTCGTGGGCAGTCTACTGGTGAGAAGCATCCATCCAGCTGGCGCAACCGTCTTCGGGGAAGCGGACGTCTGGAGCGTAGCACTACGTACTTCGGCACGGGCAGCGTGTTCGTCGCACAGCGGTCGCCCTAGTTCGCCCGCCCGACTCTGGTCATACCTACCGGAGTCTATCATCACCGACTTTACAATAGGTTTTACTATCACATACTTCAAACTTTGAGGGAAAATCCCTTCTTTAAACATTAGATTTATGTGTGATAAAGGTAGAGCAAGTTGACAACTACATAATTTTAATAACTTTGTCGGTAATTCATCATAGCCTACCGCATTTAAGTTATTTATGGACTGAATATTTTTTTCTATTTTATCTAAAGACGTGGAGGTGCAAGAAAATTGGATTATTATTTAATTCATTTTTACTGTCACTTATATTTAGTTCATTGGTCAACTTTATGAAATGTTCGTTGAATGTATTTGCTATGTCTAACGGATTCTCTAATGTTTTATTGTCATGTACAATGGATTCAATATCCTTATCGTTGCTATTACTCTCGTTATACGACTTTATATTATTTCAAACCGCTTTACATGTATTTAGGAAACGGTCTGTTTTTTTTTAATTTTATTTCTTGAAGATCTAATGTATTGGAAATAGAGCCTCTTTTTTTCGAGCAACTCTTGAGTATACCTGGCGTCATCCATCTCACTTTACCTGTTTTTATACAGAATGAAGCAAATATTTTAGGAAAAACATCATCATCCACAGCCTGTAGACGTCCACTGCTGGACATAGGCCTCCCCCAAGGTCTTCCACGTCGCTCGGTCCCGTGCTGCCCTCATCCAGCGTTTACCGGCGACTTTGACCAGGTCGTCGGTCCAGCGTGCGGGGGGCCTGCCTACGCTGCGTCTCCCAGTACGTGGCCGCCACTCAAGAACTTTTCTACCCCACCGCCCATCTGTTTTGCGAGCCATGTGCCCTGCCCATTGCCACTTCAGCTCTGCAATCCTTCTGGCTATGTCGGTGACTTTGGTTCGCCTGCGAATCTCCTCATTCCTGATTCGATCCCGCAGGGAAACTCCGAACATAGCCTTTTCCATTGCCCGCTGAGCGACTATAAGCTTGTTTATAAGGCCCATAGTTAGCGACCACGTTGGAGTCTGTAGGAAAAACATACTTTGTGGAATAAGGTTATAGTCTTATGGAATAGGGAGAATGCATGTTCCGAGTCATTTTTGGATAACACCTCCGAGAAATGCATAGAGCGTAAACAGTCTATAATTTGTTTATATTTGCCGGACTAAGTCTTTCCTTTCTTCAAACCAATTTTTTTTGTAGACTTAATTTAAGCGGGAAATTCTAGCGTTTGTGCTGTTTCATGGTCAGAGAAACTAAGATTGATAGTTTTTCCTATTGCCTCAGGTATATAATATATTACATAATATATCAAGTCTAGGCAACTGTTTTTCCGAGTTGGAACTACGATGTGTGGGACCATGTCGTAATTTTTAAACAAGCTTTTCAGAGCAGACGAGTACTTATTGGTTTTAATTAGATCCACGTTAAAGTTTCCAGTTATATTTATTCAATTTTACTGTTTTCAGTCAATTTGAATAGAAGAATGTCAGGTTTTGTTAGGAACGTATCCACGTCAGAATTAGGTGTGCGATATAAGCATAATAAAATAAAATTGCTAGCTTTTATTTCTATTCAAATACTTTTGGGGTGGACGTTGTCTTTGTTATTTTTAATTTGTTACATTTGATATTATTGTTTACTAGGATAAAAAACCCTTATCTGTATTTCTTTTCTCTACCAGAATGCGAACCTACTTTAAAATTTTGTAATCGAATCTTTGCTTCTTCTCCCAGGCGAACAAATGTTTCCGAAAAGTATAAGAAAGTGATATCGATGTTTTAGTTTTTTAGTTTTTGCAGAGTTATTTCAATTACGTGTCGTTTATTAAGGAGACCCCCGATATTTTGATGTAAAAGAAATGTTTTTTAGGAGTTGGCTAGTTTTTGGAATTTTTGGTTTGTACGTTTTTTGTCTGGTATTTTATTGAAATAGTAGGTTATTTTTCTTTGTATAGGTTGTGTATTCCATTTATTTTGATTAATTATTTTTCTTGTATTTTTAAAGTTCACGTGTTTTTAATTGGGAGTCATAGATATCTATTTCAAGGATTGCTATAAACTAAGTATGGGTTGATAGCGGAGGCAACTCTATATCGACTTTCAATAAATGTTCAAACAAGTTTTACTTAGAAGTTTAATTTTTTCATTTAGTTTCTTAATATTAACATATTTATTTGTTTATTTTGTTTGTGGTATGTTGTATTTGCGGTGATTTGCTGTTCCTTTTGATGTTAGAATTATTTTTGGTGTGGATACTATTTTTACATCTTTACATGTTTTTTTTTTCAGCAGTTTTATTTTCTTCCTCTACAGCTCTTCTATTTTACTGTAAAGTTGGCTTTTGGTCTTTAAGCTTAATTTATGAATTTCTTCATGGGCACTTTGTAGTAAAAACTTTGGATTTAATTACGCAAGTGGTCAAAGTCTTCCAAATTGTTGGTGATATATGGGAGAGTACGCGACGTACAGTCCAAGATGGTACTGTCTAATTCATGTAAACTTTCTGTCGAGCTGGTTTTAATTTCGTTAATGTAATCCGC
Source organism: Stenoptilia bipunctidactyla (assembly GCA_944452665.1). Taxonomy (NCBI): domain Eukaryota; kingdom Metazoa; phylum Arthropoda; class Insecta; order Lepidoptera; family Pterophoridae; genus Stenoptilia; species Stenoptilia bipunctidactyla. The sequence goes on from CALYBW010000017.1 coordinate 103,167, forward strand.
TATACGTTTACGCTGTGTTACTACTGTTATATTACTGTGCAATATTGGATAAGTATGAGTTTATATGTATATGAATAAAAAAAACTTACACAATATAAATAATAAAAGCCCAATTAGTCAATTAGCAGGTAGTCTAATACTAATATCAACAAAAATGGTCAGTTAAATTTCAAAATTAAAAAAAATTATCAATATAAAAGTAAAGAATACATTATTTTTTTCAAAATAGATAATAATTGAATAAAATGTCGTCAAAAAATGGCTCAGGTTATTTAACAAACTTTATTTTTTAATGTAAAAATAGAGAATTTAGACAAATTTAAAAATAGCCAAAGCAATGAAAGTTAAAAATAAATTTAAAAAATACAAGGTTATATAAATTAAAAATAAAATTATAAATAAAAAATCTCTATGCAGGATCGAACTGGTGATTCACTGAGCTTATTTATCGTAGTGCAGTTTATCTGTAGATTTGTCAGTTATAGTTTTACCGTTAGCCGCTGTGCGTCACTGTAGCGGTACTGGATGCAAGCCTTTGCCCAATTTAGAATTAAATGTTCAATATACATATACAATTTTGAATGCTTTTTGCTGATTTTACTCAGAATGCTGGAGCTTTCGGGAATATTTTTGTATGTTTGTTTGAATCGTCTCACTGCCTTGTTTTTTGTACAAATTTCATCCTATTTGGTACACTTTTTTATTCATTAATTTATATTTTAAGAAAACAAACAGCTTAACAATATTTCATAAATATTAAACATATAAATCACATATGCCAATAAAGTTTCCACTGGAAATAAAACTTTTAGGAGCAGGGCATTCTAGTACTAATTGATATATTATATTGGGTACTATTAAATACTATTATAAAATTAAATTAAAATACAGAATAAAATAAAAAACAAAATTCAAATTAAAATCAAGATCAAAATTAAAACAAAATCAAACTCTTCATTAAAAATAAAATCGAAATTTTAATCCAAATTAGAATACAATTATAAGTTACAATTCTATTTCTTAAAAATTGGGAAAGAGTTAATGTAAAAATATCATTATTTTCACAAAGAAGGTTAATAGGTGTCACATGTTTTGGGAATAAACGAGTTCATGGCATAGTTTATTTTATAGGGGAGGGCTTACGAAAATCTTATGTTTGTGAGAGCCAAAGCGAGGACAACGGATACTTACTTTGCTCAACAAATACGATGATTCAACATAGCTATTAATTATCTTATAAGTAAATATTTGGTCTCGCGGCGAAATTGGAGGTAATTCACATAATACACATACATACATAACTTCACGCCTGTATCCCGTATGGGGTAGGAGGTAATAAAACCATCTGATGTCACGTTTGACAAATTTGAAGGCATTTTAATAGTGGAGAGAGACTATTGCAGTGACAGGGGGTCAGCCTATCGCCCACAAAAAAAACTCCCATCACACCTCGGCCCCTTAACTGACTTTTACAGTATGCCCGGGAAGAGAAGCAGCTGGCACATTCTATGTTTTTCTTTCGGATCCAGCATAGAAGCTAATTCACTATTTCTAAATTATATTTTGGCCATCTAAAGCTGACATATTTAACAAATTTATTTTGAATACGTTCTATGCTGTTTTTGTAAATTTGGTAATGAGGATTCCACAATGTGTCGACAATGAGGCGTATTCTAAAATAGGGCGGACGAAACTGTAGTATAGAAGTAAGATGGTCTGACATTTACTAAATTATTTCCCGTGGGCCTTATAAAACCCAACATATGGAAGGCTTTATTCACTATATATTAGGGTGGAACACTGTTACATGAATTTTTTTTTATTTTCTAAATTCGAATTGGAATAGTAAAAAAAAGTTGCCTTATGTGATCACAAATAAATGTTATTTAAAAAAATATATTTTTTATGACTGCATGAGCCCCCGCCAGAGCTCAGAAATAA
>CALYBW010000018.1:0-33721 GCA_944452665.1 Stenoptilia bipunctidactyla
CGAACTCCGCAATCGGCTTGAAAATAAAAAAGTTATTTGCAACTAAACTCTAACCTAACCTAACCTAACCTGACCCAAACCTAACCTATCGTAGTTTACATAGTCATTTTGAAAATTTGTATTACTTAAATTGATTTTATTTTGTCAAACGCATTGAGGCGCTCCTTCTGACTCCTCAATCAGCTACCGCACTAGCAAATTTACATCGTTTTTGGTGCATCGAAATCTGGGTTTTTGGTCTAAAACTTAAAAATTTAGTATAGTAACTCAGCGTTTTTATTGTTTATTCGTGTAGATCTCGTCGATACCTTCCTTCAGAGGGGTCGAACTCCGCAATCGGCTTGAAAATAAAAAAGTTATTTGCAACTAAACTCTAACCTAACCTAACCTAACCTGACCCAAACCTAACCTATCGTAGTTTACATAGTCATTTTGAAAATTTGTATTACTTAAATTGATTTTATTTTGTCAAACGCATTGAGGCGCTCCTTCTGACTCCTCAATCAGCTACCGCACTAGCAAATTTACATCGTTTTTGGTGCATCGAAATCTGGGTTTTTGGTCTAAAACTTAAAAATTTAGTATAGTAACTCAGCGTTTTTATTGTTTATTCGTGTAGATCTCGTCGATACCTTCCTTCAGAGGGGTCGAACTCCGCAATCGGCTTGAAAATAAAAAAGTTATTTGCAACTAAACTCTAACCTAACCTAACCTAACCTGACCCAAACCTAACCTATCGTAGTTTACATAGTCATTTTGAAAATTTGTATTACTTAAATTGATTTTATTTTGTCAAACGCATTGAGGCGCTCCTTCTGACTCCTCAATCAGCTACCGCACTAGCAAATTTACATCGTTTTTGGTGCATCGAAATCTGGGTTTTTGGTCTAAAACTTAAAAATTTAGTATAGTAACTCAGCGTTTTTATTGTTTATTCGTGTAGATCTCGTCGATACCTTCCTTCAGAGGGGTCGAACTCCGCAATCGGCTTGAAAATAAAAAAGTTATTTGCAACTAAACTCTAACCTAACCTAACCTAACCTGACCCAAACCTAACCTATCGTAGTTTACATAGTCATTTTGAAAATTTGTATTACTTAAATTGATTTTATTTTGTCAAACGCATTGAGGCGCTCCTTCTGACTCCTCAATCAGCTACCGCACTAGCAAATTTACATCGTTTTTGGTGCATCGAAATCTGGGTTTTTGGTCTAAAACTAAAAAAATTAGTATAGTAACTCAGCGTTTTTATTGTTTATTCGTGTAGATCTCGTCGATACCTTCCTTCAGAGGGGTCGAACTCCGCAATCGGCTTGAAAATAAAAAAGTTATTTGCAACTAAACTCTAACCTAACCTAACCTAACCTGACCCAAACCTAACCTATCGTAGTTTACATAGTCATTTTGAAAATTTGTATTACTTAAATTGATTTTATTTTGTCAAACGCATTGAGGCGCTCCTTCTGACTCCTCAATCAGCTACCGCACTAGCAAATTTACATCGTTTTTGGTGCATCGAAATCTGGGTTTTTGGTCTAAAACTTAAAAATTTAGTATAGTAACTCAGCGTTTTTATTGTTTATTCGTGTAGATCTCGTCGATACCTTCCTTCAGAGGGGTCGAACTCCGCAATCGGCTTGAAAATAAAAAAGTTATTTGCAACTAAACTCTAACCTAACCTAACCTAACCTGACCCAAACCTAACCTATCGTAGTTTACATAGTCATTTTGAAAATTTGTATTACTTAAATTGATTTTATTTTGTCAAACGCATTGAGGCGCTCCTTCTGACTCCTCAATCAGCTACCGCACTAGCAAATTTACATCGTTTTTGGTGCATCGAAATCTGGGTTTTTGGTCTAAAACTTAAAAAATTAGTATAGTAACTCAGCGTTTTTATTGTTTATTCGTGTAGATCTCGTCGATACCTTCCTTCAGAGGGGTCGAACTCCGCAATCGGCTTGAAAATAAAAAAGTTATTTGCAACTAAACTCTAACCTAACCTAACCTAACCTGACCCAAACCTAACCTATCGTAGTTTACATAGTCATTTTGAAAATTTGTATTACTTAAATTGATTTTATTTTGTCAAACGCATTGAGGCGCTCCTTCTGACTCCTCAATCAGCTACCGCACTAGCAAATTTAAATAGTTTTTGGTGCATCGAAATCTGGGTTTTTGGTCTAAAACTTAAAAATTTAGTATAGTAACTCAGCGTTTTTATTGTTTATTCGTGTAGATCTCGTCGATACCTTCCTTCAGAGGGGTCGAACTCCGCAATCGGCTTGAAAATAAAAAAGTTATTTGCAACTAAACTCTAACCTAACCTAACCTAACCTGACCCAAACCTAACCTATCGTAGTTTACATAGTCATTTTGAAAATTTGTATTACTTAAATTGATTTTATTTTGTCAAACGCATTGAGGCGCTCCTTCTGACTCCTCAATCAGCTACCGCACTAGCAAATTTAAATCGTTTTTGGTGCATCGAAATCTGGGTTTTTGGTCTAAAACTTAAAAATTTAGTATAGTAACTCAGCGTTTTTATTGTTTATTCGTGTAGATCTCGTCGATACCTTCCTTCAGAGGGGTCGAACTCCGCAATCGGCTTGAAAATAAAAAAGTTATTTGCAACTAAACTCTAACCTAACCTAACCTAACCTGACCCAAACCTAACCTATCGTAGTTTACATAGTCATTTTGAAAATTTGTATTACTTAAATTGATTTTATTTTGTCAAACGCATTGAGGCGCTCCTTCTGACTCCTCAATCAGCTACCGCACTAGCAAATTTACATCGTTTTTGGTGCATCGAAATCTGGGTTTTTGGTCTAAAACTTAAAAATTTAGTATAGTAACTCAGCGTTTTTATTGTTTATTCGTGTAGATCTCGTCGATACCTTCCTTCAGAGGGGTCGAACTCCGCAATCGGCTTGAAAATAAAAAAGTTATTTGCAACTAAACTCTAACCTAACCTAACCTAACCTGACCCCAAACCTAACCTATCGTAGTTTACATAGTCATTTGAAAATTTGTATTACTTAAATTGATTTTATTTTGTCAAACGCATTGAGGCGCTCCTTCTGACTCCTCAATCAGCTACCGCACTAGCAAATTTACATCGTTTTTGGTGCATCGAAATCTGGGTTTTTGGTCTAAAACTTAAAAATTTAGTACAGTAACTCAGCGTTTTTATTGTTTATTCGTGTAGATCTCGTCGATACCTTCCTTCAGAGGGGTCGAACTCCGCAATCGGCTTGAAAATAAAAAAGTTATTTGCAACTAAACTCTAACCTAACCTAACCTAACCTGACCCAAACCTAACCTATCGTAGTTTACATAGTCATTTTGAAAATTTGTATTACTTAAATTGATTTTATTTTGTCAAACGCATTGAGGCGCTCCTTCTGACTCCTCAATCAGCTACCGCACTAGCAAATTTACATCGTTTTTGGTGCATCGAAATCTGGGTTTTTGGTCTAAAACTTAAAAATTTAGTACAGTAACTCAGCGTTTTTATTGTTTATTCGTGTAGATCTCGTCGATACCTTCCTTCAGAGGGGTCGAACTCCGCAATCGGCTTGAAAATAAAAAAGTTATTTGCAACTAAACTCTAACCTAACCTAACCTAACCTGACCCAAACCTAACCTATCGTAGTTTACATAGTCATTTTGAAAATTTGTATTACTTAAATTGATTTTATTTTGTCAAACGCATTGAGGCGCTCCTTCTGACTCCTCAATCAGCTACCGCACTAGCAAATTTAAATCGTTTTTGGTGCATCGAAATCTGGGTTTTTGGTCTAAAACTTAAAAATTTAGTATAGTAACTCAGCGTTTTTATTGTTTATTCGTGTAGATCTCGTCGATACCTTCCTTCAGAGGGGTCGAACTCCGCAATCGGCTTGAAAATAAAAAAGTTATTTGCAACTAAACTCTAACCTAACCTAACCTAACCTGACCCAAACCTAACCTATCGTAGTTTACATAGTCATTTTGAAAATTTGTATTACTTAAATTGATTTTATTTTGTCAAACGCATTGAGGCGCTCCTTCTGACTCCTCAATCAGCTACCGCACTAGCAAATTTAAATCGTTTTTGGTGCATCGAAATCTGGGTTTTTGGTCTAAAACTTAAAAATTTAGTATAGTAACTCAGCGTTTTTATTGTTTATTCGTGTAGATCTCGTCGATACCTTCCTTCAGAGGGGTCGAACTCCGCAATCGGCTTGAAAATAAAAAAGTTATTTGCAACTAAACTCTAACCTAACCTAACCTAACCTGACCCAAACCTAACCTATCGTAGTTTACATAGTCATTTTGAAAATTTGTATTACTTAAATTGATTTTATTTTGTCAAACGCATTGAGGCGCTCCTTCTGACTCCTCAATCAGCTACCGCACTAGCAAATTTACATCGTTTTTGGTGCATCGAAATCTGGGTTTTTGGTCTAAAACTTAAAAATTTAGTATAGTAACTCAGCGTTTTTATTGTTTATTCGTGTAGATCTCGTCGATACCTTCCTTCAGAGGGGTCGAACTCCGCAATCGGCTTGAAAATAAAAAAGTTATTTGCAACTAAACTCTAACCTAACCTAACCTAACCTGACCCAAACCTAACCTATCGTAGTTTACATAGTCATTTTGAAAATTTGTATTACTTAAATTGATTTTATTTTGTCAAACGCATTGAGGCGCTCCTTCTGACTCCTCAATCAGCTACCGCACTAGCAAATTTAAATCGTTTTTGGTGCATCGAAATCTGGGTTTTTGGTCTAAAACTTAAAAATTTAGTATAGTAACTCAGCGTTTTTATTGTTTATTCGTGTAGATCTCGTCGATACCTTCCTTCAGAGGGGTCGAACTCCGCAATCGGCTTGAAAATAAAAAAGTTATTTGCAACTAAACTCTAACCTAACCTAACCTAACCTGACCCAAACCTAACCTATCGTAGTTTACATAGTCATTTTGAAAATTTGTATTACTTAAATTGATTTTATTTTGTCAAACGCATTGAGGCGCTCCTTCTGACTCCTCAATCAGCTACCGCACTAGCAAATTTACATCGTTTTTGGTGCATCGAAATCTGGGTTTTTGGTCTAAAACTTAAAAATTTAGTATAGTAACTCAGCGTTTTTATTGTTTATTCGTGTAGATCTCGTCGATACCTTCCTTCAGAGGGGTCGAACTCCGCAATCGGCTTGAAAATAAAAAAGTTATTTGCAACTAAACTCTAACCTAACCTAACCTAACCTGACCCAAACCTAACCTATCGTAGTTTACATAGTCATTTTGAAAATTTGTATTACTTAAATTGATTTTATTTTGTCAAACGCATTGAGGCGCTCCTTCTGACTCCTCAATCAGCTACCGCACTAGCAAATTTACATCGTTTTTGGTGCATCGAAATCTGGGTTTTTGGTCTAAAACTTAAAAATTTAGTATAGTAACTCAGCGTTTTTATTGTTTATTCGTGTAGATCTCGTCGATACCTTCCTTCAGAGGGGTCGAACTCCGCAATCGGCTTGAAAATAAAAAAGTTATTTGCAACTAAACTCTAACCTAACCTAACCTAACCTGACCCAAACCTAACCTATCGTAGTTTACATAGTCATTTTGAAAATTTGTATTACTTAAATTGATTTTATTTTGTCAAACGCATTGAGGCGCTCCTTCTGACTCCTCAATCAGCTACCGCACTAGCAAATTTACATCGTTTTTGGTGCATCGAAATCTGGGTTTTTGGTCTAAAACTTAAAAATTTAGTATAGTAACTCAGCGTTTTTATTGTTTATTCGTGTAGATCTCGTCAATACCTTCCTTCAGAGGGGTCGAACTCCGCAATCGGCTTGAAAATAAAAAAGTTATTTGCAACTAAACTCTAACCTAACCTAACCTAACCTGACCCAAACCTAACCTATCGTAGTTTACATAGTCATTTTGAAAATTTGTATTACTTAAATTGATTTTATTTTGTCAAACGCATTGAGGCGCTCCTTCTGACTCCTCAATCAGCTACCGCACTAGCAAATTTAAATCGTTTTTGGTGCATCGAAATCTGGGTTTTTGGTCTAAAACTTAAAAATTTAGTACAGTAACTCAGCGTTTTTATTGTTTATTCGTGTAGATCTCGTCGATACCTTCCTTCAGAGGGGTCGAACTCCGCAATCGGCTTGAAAATAAAAAAGTTATTTGCAACTAAACTCTAACCTAACCTAACCTAACCTGACCCAAACCTAACCTATCGTAGTTTACATAGTCATTTTGAAAATTTGTATTACTTAAATTGATTTTATTTTGTCAAACGCATTGAGGCGCTCCTTCTGACTCCTCAATCAGCTACCGCACTAGCAAATTTACATCGTTTTTGGTGCATCGAAATCTGGGTTTTTGGTCTAAAACTTAAAAATTTAGTATAGTAACTCAGCGTTTTTATTGTTTATTCGTGTAGATCTCGTCGATACCTTCCTTCAGAGGGGTCGAACTCCGCAATCGGCTTGAAAATAAAAAAGTTATTTGCAACTAAACTCTAACCTAACCTAACCTAACCTGACCCAAACCTAACCTATCGTAGTTTACATAGTCATTTTGAAAATTTGTATTACTTAAATTGATTTTATTTTGTCAAACGCATTGAGGCGCTCCTTCTGACTCCTCAATCAGCTACCGCACTAGCAAATTTACATCGTTTTTGGTGCATCGAAATCTGGGTTTTTGGTCTAAAACTTAAAAATTTAGTATAGTAACTCAGCGTTTTTATTGTTTATTCGTGTAGATCTCGTCGATACCTTCCTTCAGAGGGGTCGAACTCCGCAATCGGCTTGAAAATAAAAAAGTTATTTGCAACTAAACTCTAACCTAACCTAACCTAACCTGACCCAAACCTAACCTATCGTAGTTTACATAGTCATTTTGAAAATTTGTATTACTTAAATTGATTTTATTTTGTCAAACGCATTGAGGCGCTCCTTCTGACTCCTCAATCAGCTACCGCACTAGCAAATTTAAATCGTTTTTGGTGCATCGAAATCTGGGTTTTTGGTCTAAAACTTAAAAATTTAGTATAGTAACTCAGCGTTTTTATTGTTTATTCGTGTAGATCTCGTCGATACCTTCCTTCAGAGGGGTCGAACTCCGCAATCGGCTTGAAAATAAAAAAGTTATTTGCAACTAAACTCTAACCTAACCTAACCTAACCTGACCCAAACCTAACCTATCGTAGTTTACATAGTCATTTTGAAAATTTGTATTACTTAAATTGATTTTATTTTGTCAAACGCATTGAGGCGCTCCTTCTGACTCCTCAATCAGCTACCGCACTAGCAAATTTACATCGTTTTTGGTGCATCGAAATCTGGGTTTTTGGTCTAAAACTTAAAAATTTAGTATAGTAACTCAGCGTTTTTATTGTTTATTCGTGTAGATCTCGTCGATACCTTCCTTCAGAGGGGTCGAACTCCGCAATCGGCTTGAAAATAAAAAAGTTATTTGCAACTAAACTCTAACCTAACCTAACCTAACCTGACCCAAACCTAACCTATCGTAGTTTACATAGTCATTTTGAAAATTTGTATTACTTAAATTGATTTTATTTTGTCAAACGCATTGAGGCGCTCCTTCTGACTCCTCAATCAGCTACCGCACTAGCAAATTTAAATCGTTTTTGGTGCATCGAAATCTGGGTTTTTGGTCTAAAACTTAAAAATTTAGTATAGTAACTCAGCGTTTTTATTATTTATTCGTGTAGATCTCGTCGATACCTTCCTTCAGAGGGGTCGAACTCCGCAATCGGCTTGAAAATAAAAAAGTTATTTGCAACTAAACTCTAACCTAACCTAACCTAACCTGACCCAAACCTAACCTATCGTAGTTTACATAGTCATTTTGAAAATTTGTATTACTTAAATTGATTTTATTTTGTCAAACGCATTGAGGCGCTCCTTCTGACTCCTCAATCAGCTACCGCACTAGCAAATTTAAATCGTTTTTGGTGCATCGAAATCTGGGTTTTTGGTCTAAAACTTAAAAATTTAGTATAGTAACTCAGCGTTTTTATTGTTTATTCGTGTAGATCTCGTCGATACCTTCCTTCAGAGGGGTCGAACTCCGCAATCGGCTTGAAAATAAAAAAGTTATTTGCAACTAAACTCTAACCTAACCTAACCTAACCTGACCCAAACCTAACCTATCGTAGTTTACATAGTCATTTTGAAAATTTGTATTACTTAAATTGATTTTATTTTGTCAAACGCATTGAGGCGCTCCTTCTGACTCCTCAATCAGCTACCGCACTAGCAAATTTACATCGTTTTTGGTGCATCGAAATCTGGGTTTTTGGTCTAAAACTTAAAAATTTAGTATAGTAACTCAGCGTTTTTATTGTTTATTCGTGTAGATCTCGTCGATACCTTCCTTCAGAGGGGTCGAACTCCGCAATCGGCTTGAAAATAAAAAAGTTATTTGCAACTAAACTCTAACCTAACCTAACCTAACCTGACCCAAACCTAACCTATCGTAGTTTACATAGTCATTTTGAAAATTTGTATTACTTAAATTGATTTTATTTTGTCAAACGCATTGAGGCGCTCCTTCTGACTCCTCAATCAGCTACCGCACTAGCAAATTTACATCGTTTTTGGTGCATCGAAATCTGGGTTTTTGGTCTAAAACTTAAAAATTTAGTATAGTAACTCAGCGTTTTTATTGTTTATTCGTGTAGATCTCGTCGATACCTTCCTTCAGAGGGGTCGAACTCCGCAATCGGCTTGAAAATAAAAAAGTTATTTGCAACTAAACTCTAACCTAACCTAACCTAACCTGACCCAAACCTAACCTATCGTAGTTTACATAGTCATTTTGAAAATTTGTATTACTTAAATTGATTTTATTTTGTCAAACGCATTGAGGCGCTCCTTCTGAATCCTCAATCAGCTACCGCACTAGCAAATTTACATCGTTTTTGGTGCATCGAAATCTGGGTTTTTGGTCTAAAACTTAAAAATTTAGTATATTAACTCAGCGTTTTTATTGTTTATTCGTGTAGATCTCGTCGATACCTTCCTTCAGAGGGGTCGAACTCCGCAATCGGCTTGAAAATAAAAAAGTTATTTGCAACTAAACTCTAACCTAACCTAACCTAATCTGACCCAAACCTAACCTATCGTAGTTTACATAGTCATTTTGAAAATTTGTATTACTTAAATTGATTTTATTTTGTCAAACGCATTGAGGCGCTCCTTCTGACTCCTCAATCAGCTACCGCACTAGCAAATTTACATCGTTTTTGGTGCATCGAAATCTGGGTTTTTGGTCTAAAACTTAAAAATTTAGTATAGTAACTCAGCGTTTTTATTGTTTATTCGTGTAGATCTCGTCGATACCTTCCTTCAGAGGGGTCGAACTCCGCAATCGGCTTGAAAATAAAAAAGTTATTTGCAACTAAACTCTAACCTAACCTAACCTAACCTGACCCAAACCTAACCTATCGTAGTTTACATAGTCATTTTGAAAATTTGTATTACTTAAATTGATTTTATTTTGTCAAACGCATTGAGGCGCTCCTTCTGACTCCTCAATCAGCTACCGCACTAGCAAATTTACATCGTTTTTGGTGCATCGAAATCTGGGTTTTTGGTCTAAAACTTAAAAATTTAGTACAGTAACTCAGCGTTTTTATTGTTTATTCGTGTAGATCTCGTCGATACCTTCCTTCAGAGGGGTCGAACTCCGCAATCGGCTTGAAAATAAAAAAGTTATTTGCAACTAAACTCTAACCTAACCTAACCTAACCTGACCCAAACCTAACCTATCGTAGTTTACATAGTCATTTTGAAAATTTGTATTACTTAAATTGATTTTATTTTGTCAAACGCATTGAGGCGCTCCTTCTGACTCCTCAATCAGCTACCGCACTAGCAAATTTACATCGTTTTTGGTGCATCGAAATCTGGGTTTTTGGTCTAAAACTTAAAAATTTAGTACAGTAACTCAGCGTTTTTATTGTTTATTCGTGTAGATCTCGTCGATACCTTCCTTCAGAGGGGTCGAACTCCGCAATCGGCTTGAAAATAAAAAAGTTATTTGCAACTAAACTCTAACCTAACCTAACCTAACCTGACCCAAACCTAACCTATCGTAGTTTACATAGTCATTTTGAAAATTTGTATTACTTAAATTGCATTTTATTTTGTCAAACGCATTGAGCGCTCCTTCTGACTCCTCAATCAGCTACCGCACTAGCAAATTTAAATCGTTTTTGGTGCATCGAAATCTGGGTTTTTGGTCTAAAACTTAAAAATTTAGTATAGTAACTCAGCGTTTTTATTGTTTATTCGTGTAGATCTCGTCGATACCTTCCTTCAGAGGGGTCGAACTCCGCAATCGGCTTGAAAATAAAAAGTTATTTGCAACTAAACTCTAACCTAACCTAACCTAACCTGACCCAAACCTAACCTATCGTAGTTTACATAGTCATTTTGAAAATTTGTATTACTTAATTGATTTTATTTTGTCAAACGCATTGAGGCGCTCCTTCTGACTCCTCAATCAGCTACCGCACTAGCAAATTTACATCGTTTTTGGTGCATCGAAATCTGGGTTTTTGGTCTAAAACTTAAAAATTTAGTATAGTAACTCAGCGTTTTTATTGTTTATTCGTGTAGATCTCGTCGATACCTTCCTTCAGAGGGGTCGAACTCCGCAATCGGCTTGAAAATAAAAAAGTTATTTGCAACTAAACTCTAACCTAACCTAACCTAACCTGACCCAAACCTAACCTATCGTAGTTTACATAGTCATTTTGAAAATTTGTATTACTTAAATTGATTTTATTTTGTCAAACGCATTGAGGCGCTCCTTCTGACTCCTCAATCAGCTACCGCACTAGCAAATTTACATCGTTTTTGGTGCATCGAAATCTGGGTTTTTGGTCTAAAACTTAAAAATTTAGTATAGTAACTCAGCGTTTTTATTGTTTATTCGTGTAGATCTCGTCGATACCTTCCTTCAGAGGGGTCGAACTCCGCAATCGGCTTGAAAATAAAAAAGTTATTTGCAACTAAACTCTAACCTAACCTAACCTAACCTGACCCAAACCTAACCTATCGTAGTTTACATAGTCATTTTGAAAATTTGTATTACTTAAATTGATTTTATTTTGTCAAACGCATTGAGGCGCTCCTTCTGACTCCTCAATCAGCTACCGCACTAGCAAATTTAAATCGTTTTTGGTGCATCGAAATCTGGGTTTTTGGTCTAAAACTTAAAAATTTAGTATAGTAACTCAGCGTTTTTATTGTTTATTCGTGTAGATCTCGTCGATACCTTCCTTCAGAGGGGTCGAACTCCGCAATCGGCTTGAAAATAAAAAAGTTATTTGCAACTAAACTCTAACCTAACCTAACCTAACCTGACCCAAACCTAACCTATCGTAGTTTACATAGTCATTTTGAAAATTTGTATTACTTAAATTGATTTTATTTTGTCAAACGCATTGAGGCGCTCCTTCTGACTCCTCAATCAGCTACCGCACTAGCAAATTTACATCGTTTTTGGTGCATCGAAATCTGGGTTTTTGGTCTAAAACTTAAAAATTTAGTATAGTAACTCAGCGTTTTTATTGTTTATTCGTGTAGATCTCGTCGATACCTTCCTTCAGAGGGGTCGAACTCCGCAATCGGCTTGAAAATAAAAAAGTTATTTGCAACTAAACTCTAACCTAACCTAACCTAACCTGACCCAAACCTAACCTATCGTAGTTTACATAGTCATTTTGAAAATTTGTATTACTTAAATTGATTTTATTTTGTCAAACGCATTGAGGCGCTCCTTCTGACTCCTCAATCAGCTACCGCACTAGCAAATTTACATCGTTTTTGGTGCATCGAAATCTGGGTTTTTGGTCTAAAACTTAAAAATTTAGTATAGTAACTCAGCGTTTTTATTGTTTATTCGTGTAGATCTCGTCGATACCTTCCTTCAGAGGGGTCGAACTCCGCAATCGGCTTGAAAATAAAAAAGTTATTTGCAACTAAACTCTAACCTAACCTAACCTAACCTGACCCAAACCTAACCTATCGTAGTTTACATAGTCATTTTGAAAATTTGTATTACTTAAATTGATTTTATTTTGTCAAACGCATTGAGGCGCTCCTTCTGACTCCTCAATCAGCTACCGCACTAGCAAATTTACATCGTTTTTGGTGCATCGAAATCTGGGTTTTTGGTCTAAAACTTAAAAATTTAGTATAGTAACTCAGCGTTTTTATTGTTTATTCGTGTAGATCTCGTCAATACCTTCCTTCAGAGGGGTCGAACTCCGCAATCGGCTTGAAAATAAAAAAGTTATTTGCAACTAAACTCTAACCTAACCTAACCTAACCTGACCCAAACCTAACCTATCGTAGTTTACATAGTCATTTTGAAAATTTGTATTACTTAAATTGATTTTATTTTGTCAAACGCATTGAGGCGCTCCTTCTGACTCCTCAATCAGCTACCGCACTAGCAAATTTAAATCGTTTTTGGTGCATCGAAATCTGGGTTTTTGGTCTAAAACTTAAAAATTTAGTACAGTAACTCAGCGTTTTTATTGTTTATTCGTGTAGATCTCGTCGATACCTTCCTTCAGAGGGGTCGAACTCCGCAATCGGCTTGAAAATAAAAAAGTTATTTGCAACTAAACTCTAACCTAACCTAACCTAACCTGACCCAAACCTAACCTATCGTAGTTTACATAGTCATTTTGAAAATTTGTATTACTTAAATTGATTTTATTTTGTCAAACGCATTGAGGCGCTCCTTCTGACTCCTCAATCAGCTACCGCACTAGCAAATTTACATCGTTTTTGGTGCATCGAAATCTGGGTTTTTGGTCTAAAACTTAAAAATTTAGTATAGTAACTCAGCGTTTTTATTGTTTATTCGTGTAGATCTCGTCGATACCTTCCTTCAGAGGGGTCGAACTCCGCAATCGGCTTGAAAATAAAAAAGTTATTTGCAACTAAACTCTAACCTAACCTAACCTAACCTGACCCAAACCTAACCTATCGTAGTTTACATAGTCATTTTGAAAATTTGTATTACTTAAATTGATTTTATTTTGTCAAACGCATTGAGGCGCTCCTTCTGACTCCTCAATCAGCTACCGCACTAGCAAATTTACATCGTTTTTGGTGCATCGAAATCTGGGTTTTTGGTCTAAAACTTAAAAATTTAGTATAGTAACTCAGCGTTTTTATTGTTTATTCGTGTAGATCTCGTCGATACCTTCCTTCAGAGGGGTCGAACTCCGCAATCGGCTTGAAAATAAAAAAGTTATTTGCAACTAAACTCTAACCTAACCTAACCTAACCTGACCCAAACCTAACCTATCGTAGTTTACATAGTCATTTTGAAAATTTGTATTACTTAAATTGATTTTATTTTGTCAAACGCATTGAGGCGCTCCTTCTGACTCCTCAATCAGCTACCGCACTAGCAAATTTAAATCGTTTTTGGTGCATCGAAATCTGGGTTTTTGGTCTAAAACTTAAAAATTTAGTATAGTAACTCAGCGTTTTTATTGTTTATTCGTGTAGATCTCGTCGATACCTTCCTTCAGAGGGGTCGAACTCCGCAATCGGCTTGAAAATAAAAAAGTTATTTGCAACTAAACTCTAACCTAACCTAACCTAACCTGACCCAAACCTAACCTATCGTAGTTTACATAGTCATTTTGAAAATTTGTATTACTTAAATTGATTTTATTTTGTCAAACGCATTGAGGCGCTCCTTCTGACTCCTCAATCAGCTACCGCACTAGCAAATTTACATCGTTTTTGGTGCATCGAAATCTGGGTTTTTGGTCTAAAACTTAAAAATTTAGTATAGTAACTCAGCGTTTTTATTGTTTATTCGTGTAGATCTCGTCGATACCTTCCTTCAGAGGGGTCGAACTCCGCAATCGGCTTGAAATAAAAAAGTTATTTGCAACTAAACTCTAACCTAACCTAACCTAACCTGACCCAAACCTAACCTATCGTAGTTTACATAGTCATTTGAAATTTGTATTACTTAAATTGATTTTATTTTGTCAAACGCATTGAGGCGCTCCTTCTGACTCCTCAATCAGCTACCGCACTAGCAAATTTAAATCGTTTTTGGTGCATCGAAATCTGGGTTTTTGGTCTAAAACTTAAAAATTTAGTATAGTAACTCAGCGTTTTTATTATTTATTCGTGTAGATCTCGTCGATACCTTCCTTCAGAGGGGTCGAACTCCGCAATCGGCTTGAAAATAAAAAAGTTATTTGCAACTAAACTCTAACCTAACCTAACCTAACCTGACCCAAACCTAACCTATCGTAGTTTACATAGTCATTTTGAAAATTTGTATTACTTAAATTGATTTTATTTTGTCAAACGCATTGAGGCGCTCCTTCTGACTCCTCAATCAGCTACCGCACTAGCAAATTTAAATCGTTTTTGGTGCATCGAAATCTGGGTTTTTGGTCTAAAACTTAAAAATTTAGTATAGTAACTCAGCGTTTTTATTGTTTATTCGTGTAGATCTCG
This sequence comes from Stenoptilia bipunctidactyla, assembly GCA_944452665.1. Taxonomy (NCBI): domain Eukaryota; kingdom Metazoa; phylum Arthropoda; class Insecta; order Lepidoptera; family Pterophoridae; genus Stenoptilia; species Stenoptilia bipunctidactyla. Next base: position 14,553 of record CALYBW010000018.1, read on the forward strand.
TCGATACCTTCCTTCAGAGGGGTCGAACTCCGCAATCGGCTTGAAAATAAAAAAGTTATTTGCAACTAAACTCTAACCTAACCTAACCTAACCTGACCCAAACCTAACCTATCGTAGTTTACATAGTCATTTTGAAAATTTGTATTACTTAAATTGATTTTATTTTGTCAAACGCATTGAGGCGCTCCTTCTGACTCCTCAATCAGCTACCGCACTAGCAAATTTACATCGTTTTTGGTGCATCGAAATCTGGGTTTTTGGTCTAAAACTTAAAAATTTAGTATAGTAACTCAGCGTTTTTATTGTTTATTCGTGTAGATCTCGTCGATACCTTCCTTCAGAGGGGTCGAACTCCGCAATCGGCTTGAAAATAAAAAAGTTATTTGCAACTAAACTCTAACCTAACCTAACCTAACCTGACCCAAACCTAACCTATCGTAGTTTACATAGTCATTTTGAAAATTTGTATTACTTAAATTGATTTTATTTTGTCAAACGCATTGAGGCGCTCCTTCTGACTCCTCAATCAGCTACCGCACTAGCAAATTTACATCGTTTTTGGTGCATCGAAATCTGGGTTTTTGTCTAAAACTTAAAAATTTAGTATAGTAACTCAGCGTTTTTATTGTTTATTCGTGTAGATCTCGTCGATACCTTCCTTCAGGGTCGAACTCCGCAATCGGCTTGAAAATAAAAAAAGTTATTTGCAACTAAACTCTAACCTAACCTAACCTAACCTGACCCAAACCTAACCTATCGTAGTTTACATAGTCATTTTGAAAATTTGTATTACTTAAATTGATTTTATTTTGTCAAACGCATTGAGGCGCTCCTTCTGAATCCTCAATCAGCTACCGCACTAGCAAATTTACATCGTTTTTGGTGCATCGAAATCTGGGTTTTTGGTCTAAAACTTAAAAATTTAGTATATTAACTCAGCGTTTTTATTGTTTATTCGTGTAGATCTCGTCGATACCTTCCTTCAGAGGGGTCGAACCTCCGCAATCGGCTTGAAAATAAAAAAGTTATTTGCAACTAAACTCTAACCTAACCTAACCTAACTAATCTGACCCAAACCTAACCTATCGTAGTTTACATAGTCATTTTGAAAATTTGTATTACTTAAATTGATTTTATTTTGTCAAACGCATTGAGGCGCTCCTTCTGACTCCTCAATCAGCTACCGCACTAGCAAATTTACATCGTTTTTGGTGCATCGAAATCTGGGTTTTTGGTCTAAAACTTAAAAATTTAGTATAGTAACTCAGCGTTTTTATTGTTTATTCGTGTAGATCTCGTCGATACCTTCCTTCAGAGGGGTCGAACTCCGCAATCGGCTTGAAAATAAAAAAGTTATTTGCAACTAAACTCTAACCTAACCTAACCTAACCTGACCCAAACCTAACCTATCGTAGTTTACATAGTCATTTTGAAAATTTGTATTACTTAAATTGATTTTATTTTGTCAAACGCATTGAGGCGCTCCTTCTGACTCCTCAATCAGCTACCGCACTAGCAAATTTAAATCGTTTTTGGTGCATCGAAATCTGGGTTTTTGGTCTAAAACTTAAAAATTTAGTATAGTAACTCAGCGTTTTTATTGTTTATTCGTGTAGATCTCGTCGATACCTTCCTTCAGAGGGGTCGAACTCCGCAATCGGCTTGAAAATAAAAAGTTATTTGCAACTAAACTCTAACCTAACCTAACCTAACCTGACCCAAACCTAACCTATCGTAGTTTACATAGTCATTTTGAAAATTTGTATTACTTAAATTGATTTTTTTTTGTCAAACGCATTGAGGCGCTCCTTCTGACTCCTCAATCAGCTACCGCACTAGCAAATTTACATCGTTTTTTGGTGCATCGAAATCTGGGTTTTTGGTCTAAAACTTAAAATTTAGTATAGTAACTCAGCGTTTTTATTGTTTATTCGTGTAGATCTCGTCGATACCTTCCTTTCAGAGGGGTCGAACTCCGCAATCGGCTTGAAAATAAAAAAGTTATTTGCAACTAAACTCTAACCTAACCTAACCTAACCTGACCCAAACCTAACCTATCGTAGTTTACATAGTCATTTTGAAAATTTGTATTACTTAAATTGATTTTATTTTGTCAAACGCATTGAGGCGCTCCTTCTGACTCCTCAATCAGCTACCGCACTAGCAAATTTACATCGTTTTTGGTGCATCGAAATCTGGGTTTTTGGTCTAAAACTTAAAAATTTAGTATAGTAACTCAGCGTTTTTATTGTTTATTCGTGTAGATCTCGTCGATACCTTCCTTCAGAGGGGTCGAACTCCGCAATCGGCTTGAAAATAAAAAAGTTATTTGCAACTAAACTCTAACCTAACCTAACCTAACCTGACCCAACCTAACCTATCGTAGTTTACATAGTCATTTTGAAAATTTGTATTACTTAAATTGATTTTATTTTGTCAAACGCATTGAGGCGCTCCTTCTGACTCCTCAATCAGCTACCGCACTAGCAAATTTAAATCGTTTTTGGTGCATCGAAATCTGGGTTTTTGGTCTAAAACTTAAAAATTTAGTATAGTAACTCAGCGTTTTTATTGTTTATTCGTGTAGATCTCGTCGATACCTTCCTTCAGAGGGGTCGAACTCCGCAATCGGCTTGAAAATAAAAAAGTTATTTGCAACTAAACTCTAACCTAACCTAACCTAACCTGACCCAAACCTAACCTATCGTAGTTTACATAGTCATTTTGAAAATTTGTATTACTTAAATTGATTTTATTTTGTCAAACGCATTGAGGCGCTCCTTCTGACTCCTCAATCAGCTACCGCACTAGCAAATTTACATCGTTTTTGGTGCATCGAAATCTGGGTTTTTGGTCTAAAACTTAAAATTTAGTATAGTAACTCAGCGTTTTTATTGTTTATTCGTGTAGATCTCGTCGATACCTTCCTTCAGAGGGGTCGAACTCCGCAATCGGCTTGAAAATAAAAAAGTTATTTGCAACTAAACTCTAACCTAACCTAACCTAACCTGACCCAAACCTAACCTATCGTAGTTTACATAGTCATTTTGAAAATTTGTATTACTTAAATTGATTTTATTTTGTCAAACGCATTGAGGCGCTCCTTCTGACTCCTCAATCAGCTACCGCACTAGCAAATTTAAATCGTTTTTGGTGCATCGAAATCTGGGTTTTTGGTCTAAAACTTAAAAATTTAGTATAGTAACTCAGCGTTTTTATTGTTTATTCGTGTAGATCTCGTCGATACCTTCCTTCAGAGGGGTCGAACTCCGCAATCGGCTTGAAAATAAAAAGTTATTTGCAACTAAACTCTAACCTAACCTAACCTAACCTGACCCAAACCTAACCTATCGTAGTTTACATAGTCATTTTGAAAATTTGTATTACTTAAATTGATTTTATTTTGTCAAACGCATTGAGGCGCTCCTTCTGACTCCTCAATCAGCTACCGCACTAGCAAATTTAAATCGTTTTTGGTGCATCGAAATCTGGGTTTTTGGTCTAAAACTTAAAAATTTAGTATAGTAACTCAGCGTTTTTATTGTTTATTCGTGTAGATCTCGTCGATACCTTCCTTCAGAGGGGTCGAACTCCGCAATCGGCTTGAAAATAAAAAAGTTATTTGCAACTAAACTCTAACCTAACCTAACCTAACCTGACCCAAACCTAACCTATCGTAGTTTACATAGTCATTTTGAAAATTTGTATTACTTAAATTGATTTTATTTTGTCAAACGCATTGAGGCGCTCCTTCTGACTCCTCAATCAGCTACCGCACTAGCAAATTTACATCGTTTTTGGTGCATCGAAATCTGGGTTTTTGGTCTAAAACTTAAAATTTAGTATAGTAACTCAGCGTTTTTATTGTTTATTCGTGTAGATCTCGTCGATACCTTCCTTCAGAGGGGTCGAACTCCGCAATCGGCTTGAAAATAAAAAAGTTATTTGCAACTAAACTCTAACCTAACCTAACCTAACCTGACCCAAACCTAACCTATCGTAGTTTACATAGTCATTTTGAAAATTTGTATTACTTAAATTGATTTTATTTTGTCAAACGCATTGAGGCGCTCCTTCTGACTCCTCAATCAGCTACCGCACTAGCAAATTTACATCGTTTTTGGTGCATCGAAATCTGGGTTTTTGGTCTAAAACTTAAAAATTTAGTATAGTAACTCAGCGTTTTTATTGTTTATTCGTGTAGATCTCGTCGATACCTTCCTTCAGAGGGGTCGAACTCCGCAATCGGCTTGAAATAAAAAAGTTATTTGCAACTAAACTCTAACCTAACCTAACCTAACCTGACCCAAACCTAACCTATCGTAGTTTACATAGTCATTTTGAAAATTTGTATTACTTAAATTGATTTTATTTTGTCAAACGCATTGAGGCGCTCCTTCTGACTCCTCAATCAGCTACCGCACTAGCAAATTTACATCGTTTTTGGTGCATCGAAATCTGGGTTTTTGGTCTAAAACTTAAAAATTTAGTATAGTAACTCAGCGTTTTTATTGTTTATTCGTGTAGATCTCGTCGATACCTTCCTTCAGAGGGGTCGAACTCCGCAATCGGCTTGAAAATAAAAAAGTTATTTGCAACTAAACTCTAACCTAACCTAACCTAACCTGACCCAAACCTAACCTATCGTAGTTTACATAGTCATTTTGAAAATTTGTATTACTTAAATTGATTTTATTTTGTCAAACGCATTGAGGCGCTCCTTCTGACTCCTCAATCAGCTACCGCACTAGCAAATTTAATCGTTTTTGGTGCATCGAAATCTGGGTTTTTGGTCTAAAACTTAAAAATTTAGTATAGTAACTCAGCGTTTTTATTGTTTATTCGTGTAGATCTCGTCGATACCTTCCTTCAGAGGGGTCGAACTCCGCAATCGGCTTGAAAATAAAAAAGTTATTTGCAACTAAACTCTAACCTAACCTAACCTAACCTGACCCAAACCTAACCTATCGTAGTTTACATAGTCATTTGAAAATTTGTATTACTTAAATTGATTTTATTTTGTCAAACGCATTGAGGCGCTCCTTCTGACTCCTCAATCAGCTACCGCACTAGCAAATTTACATCGTTTTTGGTGCATCGAAATCTGGGTTTTTGGTCTAAAACTTAAAAATTTAGTATAGTAACTCAGCGTTTTTATTGTTTATTCGTGTAGATCTCGTCGATACCTTCCTTCAGAGGGGTCGAACTCCGCAATCGGCTTGAAAATAAAAAAGTTATTTGCAACTAAACTCTAACCTAACCTAACCTAACCTGACCCAAACCTAACCTATCGTAGTTTACATAGTCATTTTGAAAATTTGTATTACTTAAATTGATTTTATTTTGTCAAACGCATTGAGGCGCTCCTTCTGACTCCTCAATCAGCTACCGCACTAGCAAATTTACATCGTTTTTGGTGCATCGAAATCTGGGGTTTTTGGTCTAAAACTTAAAAATTTAGTATAGTAACTCAGCGTTTTTATTGTTTATTCGTGTAGATCTCGTCGATACCTTCCTTCAGAGGGGTCGAACTCCGCAATCGGCTTGAAAATAAAAAAGTTATTTGCAACTAAACTCTAACCTAACCTAACCTAACCTGACCCAAACCTAACCTATCGTAGTTTACATAGTCATTTTGAAAATTTGTATTACTTAAATTGATTTTATTTTGTCAAACGCATTGAGGCGCTCCTTCTGACTCCTCAATCAGCTACCGCACTAGCAAATTTAAATCGTTTTTGGTGCATCGAAATCTGGGTTTTTGGTCTAAAACTTAAAAATTTAGTATAGTAACTCAGCGTTTTTATTGTTTATTCGTGTAGATCTCGTCGATACCTTCCTTCAGAGGGGTCGAACTCCGCAATCGGCTTGAAAATAAAAAAGTTATTTGCAACTAAACTCTAACCTAACCTAACCTAACCTGACCCAAACCTAACCTATCGTAGTTTACATAGTCATTTTGAAAATTTGTATTACTTAAATTGATTTTATTTTGTCAAACGCATTGAGGCGCTCCTTCTGACTCCTCAATCAGCTACCGCACTAGCAAATTTACATCGTTTTTGGTGCATCGAAATCTGGGTTTTTGGTCTAAAACTTAAAAATTTAGTATAGTAACTCAGCGTTTTTATTGTTTATTCGTGTAGATCTCGTCGATACCTTCCTTCAGAGGGGTCGAACTCCGCAATCGGCTTGAAAATAAAAAAGTTATTTGCAACTAAACTCTAACCTAACCTAACCTAACCTGACCCAAACCTAACCTATCGTAGTTTACATAGTCATTTTGAAAATTTGTATTACTTAAATTGATTTTATTTTGTCAAACGCATTGAGGCGCTCCTTCTGACTCCTCAATCAGCTACCGCACTAGCAAATTTACATCGTTTTTGGTGCATCGAAATCTGGGTTTTTGGTCTAAAACTTAAAAATTTAGTATAGTAACTCAGCGTTTTTATTGTTTATTCGTGTAGATCTCGTCGATACCTTCCTTCAGAGGGGTCGAACTCCGCAATCGGCTTGAAAATAAAAAAGTTATTTGCAACTAAACTCTAACCTAACCTAACCTAACCTGACCCAAACCTAACCTATCGTAGTTTACATAGTCATTTTGAAAATTTGTATTACTTAAATTGATTTTATTTTGTCAAACGCATTGAGGCGCTCCTTCTGACTCCTCAATCAGCTACCGCACTAGCAAATTTAAATCGTTTTTGGTGCATCGAAATCTGGGTTTTTGGTCTAAAACTTAAAAATTTAGTATAGTAACTCAGCGTTTTTATTGTTTATTCGTGTAGATCTCGTCGATACCTTCCTTCAGAGGGGTCGAACTCCGCAATCGGCTTGAAAATAAAAAAGTTATTTGCAACTAAACTCTAACCTAACCTAACCTAACCTGACCCAAACCTAACCTATCGTAGTTTACATAGTCATTTTGAAATTTGTATTACTTAAATTGATTTTATTTTGTCAAACGCATTGAGGCGCTCCTTCTGACTCCTCAATCAGCTACCGCACTAGCAAATTTAAATCGTTTTTGGTGCATCGAAATCTGGGTTTTTGGTCTAAAACTTAAAAATTTAGTATAGTAACTCAGCGTTTTTATTGTTTATTCGTGTAGATCTCGTCGATACCTTCCTTCAGAGGGGTCGAACTCCGCAATCGGCTTGAAAATAAAAAAGTTATTTGCAACTAAACTCTAACCTAACCTAACCTAACCTGACCCAAACCTAACCTATCGTAGTTTACATAGTCATTTTGAAAATTTGTATTACTTAAATTGATTTTATTTTGTCAAACGCATTGAGGCGCTCCTTCTGACTCCTCAATCAGCTACCGCACTAGCAAATTTACATCGTTTTTGGTGCATCGAAATCTGGGTTTTTGGTCTAAAACTTAAAAATTTAGTATAGTAACTCAGCGTTTTTATTGTTTATTCGTGTAGATCTCGTCGATACCTTCCTTCAGAGGGGTCGAACTCCGCAATCGGCTTGAAAATAAAAAAGTTATTTGCAACTAAACTCTAACCTAACCTAACCTAACCTGACCCAAACCTAACCTATCGTAGTTTACATAGTCATTTTGAAAATTTGTATTACTTAAATTGATTTTATTTTGTCAAACGCATTGAGGCGCTCCTTCTGACTCCTCAATCAGCTACCGCACTAGCAAATTTACATCGTTTTTGGTGCATCGAAATCTGGGTTTTTGGTCTAAAACTTAAAAATTTAGTATAGTAACTCAGCGTTTTTATTGTTTATTCGTGTAGATCTCGTCGATACCTTCCTTCAGAGGGGTCGAACTCCGCAATCGGCTTGAAAATAAAAAAGTTATTTGCAACTAAACTCTAACCTAACCTAACCTAACCTGACCCAAACCTAACCTATCGTAGTTTACATAGTCATTTTGAAAATTTGTATTACTTAAATTGATTTTATTTTGTCAAACGCATTGAGGCGCTCCTTCTGACTCCTCAATCAGCTACCGCACTAGCAAATTTAAATCGTTTTTGGTGCATCGAAATCTGGGTTTTTGGTCTAAAACTTAAAAATTTAGTATAGTAACTCAGCGTTTTTATTGTTTATTCGTGTAGATCTCGTCGATACCTTCCTTCAGAGGGGTCGAACTCCGCAATCGGCTTGAAATAAAAAAGTTATTTGCAACTAAACTCTAACCTAACCTAACCTAACCTGACCCAAACCTAACCTATCGTAGTTTACATAGTCATTTTGAAAATTTGTATTACTTAAATTGATTTTATTTTGTCAAACGCATTGAGGCGCTCCTTCTGACTCCTCAATCAGCTACCGCACTAGCAAATTTACATCGTTTTTGGTGCATCGAAATCTGGGTTTTTGGTCTAAAACTTAAAAATTTAGTATAGTAACTCAGCGTTTTTATTGTTTATTCGTGTAGATCTCGTCGATACCTTCCTTCAGAGGGGTCGAACTCCGCAATCGGCTTGAAAATAAAAAAGTTATTTGCAACTAAACTCTAACCTAACCTAACCTAACCTGACCCAAACCTAACCTATCGTAGTTTACATAGTCATTTTGAAAATTTGTATTACTTAAATTGATTTTATTTTGTCAAACGCATTGAGGCGCTCCTTCTGACTCCTCAATCAGCTACCGCACTAGCAAATTTAAATCGTTTTTGGTGCATCGAAATCTGGGTTTTTGGTCTAAAACTTAAAAATTTAGTATAGTAACTCAGCGTTTTTATTGTTTATTCGTGTAGATCTCGTCGATACCTTCCTTCAGAGGGGTCGAACTCCGCAATCGGCTTGAAAATAAAAAAGTTATTTGCAACTAAACTCTAACCTAACCTAACCTAACCTGACCCAAACCTAACCTATCGTAGTTTACATAGTCATTTTGAAAATTTGTATTACTTAAATTGATTTTATTTTGTCAAACGCATTGAGGCGCTCCCTTCTGACTCCTCAATCAGCTACCGCACTAGCAAATTTAAATCGTTTTTGGTGCATCGAAATCTGGGTTTTTGGTCTAAAACTTAAAAATTTAGTATAGTAACTCAGCGTTTTTATTGTTTATTCGTGTAGATCTCGTCGATACCTTCCTTCAGAGGGGTCGAACTCCGCAATCGGCTTGAAAATAAAAAAGTTATTTGCAACTAAACTCTAACCTAACCTAACCTAACCTGACCCAAACCTAACCTATCGTAGTTTACATAGTCATTTTGAAAATTTGTATTACTTAAATTGATTTTATTTTGTCAAACGCATTGAGGCGCTCCTTCTGACTCCTCAATCAGCTACCGCACTAGCAAATTTACATCGTTTTTGGTGCATCGAAATCTGGGTTTTTGGTCTAAAACTTAAAAATTTAGTATAGTAACTCAGCGTTTTTATTGTTTATTCGTGTAGATCTCGTCGATACCTTCCTTCAGAGGGGTCGAACTCCGCAATCGGCTTGAAAATAAAAAAGTTATTTGCAACTAAACTCTAACCTAACCTAACCTAACCTGACCCAAACCTAACCTATCGTAGTTTACATAGTCATTTTGAAAATTTGTATTACTTAAATTGATTTTATTTTGTCAAACGCATTGAGGCGCTCCTTCTGACTCCTCAATCAGCTACCGCACTAGCAAATTTACATCGTTTTTGGTGCATCGAAATCTGGGTTTTTGGTCTAAAACTTAAAAATTTAGTATAGTAACTCAGCGTTTTTATTGTTTATTCGTGTAGATCTCGTCGATACCTTCCTTCAGAGGGGTCGAACTCCGCAATCGGCTTGAAAATAAAAAAGTTATTTGCAACTAAACTCTAACCTAACCTAACCTAACCTGACCCAAACCTAACCTATCGTAGTTTACATAGTCATTTTGAAAATTTGTATTACTTAAATTGATTTTATTTTGTCAAACGCATTGAGGCGCTCCTTCTGACTCCTCAATCAGCTACCGCACTAGCAAATTTACATCGTTTTTGGTGCATCGAAATCTGGGTTTTTGGTCTAAAACTTAAAAATTTAGTATAGTAACTCAGCGTTTTTATTGTTTATTCGTGTAGATCTCGTCGATACCTTCCTTCAGAGGGGTCGAACTCCGCAATCGGCTTGAAAATAAAAAAGTTATTTGCAACTAAACTCTAACCTAACCTAACCTAACCTGACCCAAACCTAACCTATCGTAGTTTACATAGTCATTTTGAAAATTTGTATTACTTAAATTGATTTTATTTGTCAAACGCATTGAGGCGCTCCTTCTGACTCCTCAATCAGCTACCGCACTAGCAAATTTAAATCGTTTTTGGTGCATCGAAATCTGGGTTTTTGGTCTAAAACTTAAAAATTTAGTATAGTAACTCAGCGTTTTTATTGTTTATTCGTGTAGATCTCGTCGATACCTTCCTTCAGAGGGGTCGAACTCCGCAATCGGCTTGAAAATAAAAAAGTTATTTGCAACTAAACTCTAACCTAACCTAACCTAACCTGACCCAAACCTAACCTATCGTAGTTTACATAGTCATTTTGAAAATTTGTATTACTTAAATTGATTTTATTTTGTCAAACGCATTGAGGCGCTCCTTCTGACTCCTCAATCAGCTACCGCACTAGCAAATTTACATCGTTTTTGGTGCATCGAAATCTGGGTTTTTGGTCTAAAACTTAAAAATTTAGTATAGTAACTCAGCGTTTTTATTGTTTATTCGTGTAGATCTCGTCGATACCTTCCTTCAGAGGGGTCGAACTCCGCAATCGGCTTGAAAATAAAAAAGTTATTTGCAACTAAACTCTAACCTAACCTAACCTAACCTGACCCAAACCTAACCTATCGTAGTTTACATAGTCATTTTGAAAATTTGTATTACTTAAATTGATTTTATTTTGTCAAACGCATTGAGGCGCTCCTTCTGACTCCTCAATCAGCTACCGCACTAGCAAATTTACATCGTTTTTGGTGCATCGAAATCTGGGTTTTTGGTCTAAAACTTAAAAATTTAGTATAGTAACTCAGCGTTTTTATTGTTTATTCGTGTAGATCTCGTCGATACCTTCCTTCAGAGGGGTCGAACTCCGCAATCGGCTTGAAAATAAAAAGTTATTTGCAACTAAACTCTAACCTAACCTAACCTAACCTGACCCAAACCTAACCTATCGTAGTTTACATAGTCATTTTGAAAATTTGTATTACTTAAATTGATTTTATTTTGTCAAACGCATTGAGGCGCTCCTTCTGACTCCTCAATCAGCTACCGCACTAGCAAATTTAAATCGTTTTTGGTGCATCGAAATCTGGGTTTTTGGTCTAAAACTTAAAAATTTAGTATAGTAACTCAGCGTTTTTATTGTTTATTCGTGTAGATCTCGTCGATACCTTCCTTCAGAGGGGTCGAACTCCGCAATCGGCTTGAAAATAAAAAAGTTATTTGCAACTAAACTCTAACCTAACCTAACCTAACCTGACCCAAACCTAACCTATCGTAGTTTACATAGTCATTTTGAAAATTTGTATTACTTAAATTGATTTTATTTTGTCAAACGCATTGAGGCGCTCCTTCTGACTCCTCAATCAGCTACCGCACTAGCAAATTTACATCGTTTTTGGTGCATCGAAATCTGGGTTTTTGGTCTAAAACTTAAAAATTTAGTATAGTAACTCAGCGTTTTTATTGTTTATTCGTGTAGATCTCGTCGATACCTTCCTTCAGAGGGGTCGAACTCCGCAATCGGCTTGAAAATAAAAAAGTTATTTGCAACTAAACTCTAACCTAACCTAACCTAACCTGACCCAAACCTAACCTATCGTAGTTTACATAGTCATTTTGAAAATTTGTATTACTTAAATTGATTTTATTTTGTCAAACGCATTGAGGCGCTCCTTCTGACTCCTCAATCAGCTACCGCACTAGCAAATTTACATCGTTTTTGGTGCATCGAAATCTGGGTTTTTGGTCTAAAACTTAAAAATTTAGTATAGTAACTCAGCGTTTTTATTGTTTATTCGTGTAGATCTCGTCGATACCTTCCTTCAGAGGGGTCGAACTCCGCAATCGGCTTGAAAATAAAAAAGTTATTTGCAACTAAACTCTAACCTAACCTAACCTAACCTGACCCAAACCTAACCTATCGTAGTTTACATAGTCATTTTGAAAATTTGTATTACTTAAATTGATTTTATTTGTCAAACGCATTGAGGCGCTCCTTCTGACTCCTCAATCAGCTACCGCACTAGCAAATTTACATCGTTTTTGGTGCATCGAAATCTGGGTTTTTGGTCTAAAAACTTAAAAATTTAGTATAGTAACTCAGCGTTTTTATTGTTTATTCGTGTAGATCTCGTCGATACCTTCCTTCAGAGGGGTCGAACTCCGCAATCGGCTTGAAAATAAAAAAGTTATTTGCAACTAAACTCTAACCTAACCTAACCTAACCTGACCCAAACCTAACCTATCGTAGTTTACATAGTCATTTTGAAAATTTGTATTACTTAAATTGATTTTATTTTGTCAAACGCATTGAGGCGCTCCTTCTGACTCCTCAATCAGCTACCGCACTAGCAAATTTACATCGTTTTTGGTGCATCGAAATCTGGGTTTTTGGTCTAAAACTTAAAAATTTAGTATAGTAACTCAGCGTTTTTATTGTTTATTCGTGTAGATCTCGTCGATACCTTCCTTCAGAGGGGTCGAACTCCGCAATCGGCTTGAAAATAAAAAAGTTATTTGCAACTAAACTCTAACCTAACCTAACCTAACCTGACCCAAACCTAACCTATCGTAGTTTACATAGTCATTTTGAAAATTTGTATTACTTAAATTGATTTTATTTTGTCAAACGCATTGAGGCGCTCCTTCTGACTCCTCAATCAGCTACCGCACTAGCAAATTTAAATCGTTTTTGGTGCATCGAAATCTGGGTTTTTGGTCTAAAACTTAAAAATTTAGTATAGTAACTCAGCGTTTTTATTGTTTATTCGTGTAGATCTCGTCGATACCTTCCTTCAGAGGGGTCGAACTCCGCAATCGGCTTGAAAATAAAAAAGTTATTTGCAACTAAACTCTAACCTAACCTAACCTAACCTGACCCAAACCTAACCTATCGTAGTTTACATAGTCATTTTGAAAATTTGTATTACTTAAATTGATTTTATTTTGTCAAACGCATTGAGGCGCTCCTTCTGACTCCTCAATCAGCTACCGCACTAGCAAATTTACATCGTTTTTGGTGCATCGAAATCTGGGTTTTTGGTCTAAAACTTAAAAATTTAGTATAGTAACTCAGCGTTTTTATTGTTTATTCGTGTAGATCTCGTCGATACCTTCCTTCAGAGGGGTCGAACTCCGCAATCGGCTTGAAAATAAAAAAGTTATTTGCAACTAAACTCTAACCTAACCTAACCTAACCTGACCCAAACCTAACCTATCGTAGTTTACATAGTCATTTTGAAAATTTGTATTACTTAAATTGATTTTATTTTGTCAAACGCATTGAGGCGCTCCTTCTGACTCCTCAATCAGCTACCGCACTAGCAAATTTACATCGTTTTTGGTGCATCGAAATCTGGGTTTTTGGTCTAAAACTTAAAAATTTAGTATAGTAACTCAGCGTTTTTATTGTTTATTCGTGTAGATCTCGTCGATACCTTCCTTCAGAGGGGTCGAACTCCGCAATCGGCTTGAAAATAAAAAAGTTATTTGCAACTAAACTCTAACCTAACCTAACCTAACCTGACCCAAACCTAACCTATCGTAGTTTACATAGTCATTTTGAAAATTTGTATTACTTAAATTGATTTTATTTTGTCAAACGCATTGAGGCGCTCCTTCTGACTCCTCAATCAGCTACCGCACTAGCAAATTTACATCGTTTTTGGTGCATCGAAATCTGGGTTTTTGGTCTAAAACTTAAAAATTTAGTATAGTAACTCAGCGTTTTTTATTGTTTATTCGTGTAGATCTCGTCGATACCTTCCTTCAGAGGGGTCGAACTCCGCAATCGGCTTGAAAATAAAAAAGTTATTTGCAACTAAACTCTAACCTAACCTAACCTAACCTGACCCAAACCTAACCTATCGTAGTTTACATAGTCATTTTGAAAATTTGTATTACTTAAATTGATTTTATTTTGTCAAACGCATTGAGGCGCTCCTTCTGACTCCTCAATCAGCTACCGCACTAGCAAATTTACATCGTTTTTGGTGCATCGAAATCTGGGTTTTTGGTCTAAAACTTAAAATTTAGTATAGTAACTCAGCGTTTTTATTGTTTATTCGTGTAGATCTCGTCGATACCTTCCTTCAGAGGGGTCGAACTCCGCAATCGGCTTGAAAATAAAAAAGTTATTTGCAACTAAACTCTAACCTAACCTAACCTAACCTGACCCAAACCTAACCTATCGTAGTTTACATAGTCATTTTGAAAATTTGTATTACTTAAATTGATTTTATTTTGTCAAACGCATTGAGGCGCTCCTTCTGACTCCTCAATCAGCTACCGCACTAGCAAATTTACATCGTTTTTGGTGCATCGAAATCTGGGTTTTTGGTCTAAAACTTAAAAATTTAGTATAGTAACTCAGCGTTTTTATTGTTTATTCGTGTAGATCTCGTCGATACCTTCCTTCAGAGGGGTCGAACTCCGCAATCGGCTTGAAAATAAAAAAGTTATTTGCAACTAAACTCTAACCTAACCTAACCTAACCTGACCCAAACCTAACCTATCGTAGTTTACATAGTCATTTTGAAAATTTGTATTACTTAAATTGATTTTATTTTGTCAAACGCATTGAGGCGCTCCTTCTGACTCCTCAATCAGCTACCGCACTAGCAAATTTAAATCGTTTTTGGTGCATCGAAATCTGGGTTTTTGGTCTAAAACTTAAAAATTTAGTATAGTAACTCAGCGTTTTTATTGTTTATTCGTGTAGATCTCGTCGATACCTTCCTTCAGAGGGGTCGAACTCCGCAATCGGCTTGAAAATAAAAAAGTTATTTGCAACTAAACTCTAACCTAACCTAACCTAACCTGACCCAAACCTAACCTATCGTAGTTTACATAGTCATTTTGAAAATTTGTATTACTTAAATTGATTTTATTTTGTCAAACGCATTGAGGCGCTCCTTCTGACTCCTCAATCAGCTACCGCACTAGCAAATTTACATCGTTTTTGGTGCATCGAAATCTGGGTTTTTGGTCTAAAACTTAAAAATTTAGTATAGTAACTCAGCGTTTTTATTGTTTATTCGTGTAGATCTCGTCGATACCTTCCTTCAGAGGGGTCGAACTCCGCAATCGGCTTGAAAATAAAAAAGTTATTTGCAACTAAACTCTAACCTAACCTAACCTAACCTGACCCAAACCTAACCTATCGTAGTTTACATAGTCATTTTGAAAATTTGTATTACTTAAATTGATTTTATTTTGTCAAACGCATTGAGGCGCTCCTTCTGACTCCTCAATCAGCTACCGCACTAGCAAATTTACATCGTTTTTGGTGCATCGAAATCTGGGTTTTTGGTCTAAAACTTAAAAATTTAGTATAGTAACTCAGCGTTTTTATTGTTTATTCGTGTAGATCTCGTCGATACCTTCCTTCAGAGGGGTCGAACTCCGCAATCGGCTTGAAAATAAAAAAGTTATTTGCAACTAAACTCTAACCTAACCTAACCTAACCTGACCCAAACCTAACCTATCGTAGTTTACATAGTCATTTTGAAAATTTGTATTACTTAAATTGATTTTATTTTGTCAAACGCATTGAGGCGCTCCTTCTGACTCCTCAATCAGCTACCGCACTAGCAAATTTACATCGTTTTTGGTGCATCGAAATCTGGGTTTTTGGTCTAAAACTTAAAAATTTAGTATAGTAACTCAGCGTTTTTATTGTTTATTCGTGTAGATCTCGTCGATACCTTCCTTCAGAGGGGTCGAACTCCGCAATCGGCTTGAAAATAAAAAAGTTATTTGCAACTAAACTCTAACCTAACCTAACCTAACCTGACCCAAACCTAACCTATCGTAGTTTACATAGTCATTTTGAAAATTTGTATTACTTAAATTGATTTTATTTTGTCAAACGCATTGAGGCGCTCCTTCTGACTCCTCAATCAGCTACCGCACTAGCAAATTTACATCGTTTTTGGTGCATCGAAATCTGGGTTTTTGGTCTAAAACTTAAAAATTTAGTATAGTAACTCAGCGTTTTTATTGTTTATTCGTGTAGATCTCGTCGATACCTTCCTTCAGAGGGGTCGAACTCCGCAATCGGCTTGAAAATAAAAAAGTTATTTGCAACTAAACTCTAACCTAACCTAACCTAACCTGACCCAAACCTAACCTATCGTAGTTTACATAGTCATTTTGAAAATTTGTATTACTTAAATTGATTTTATTTTGTCAAACGCATTGAGGCGCTCCTTCTGACTCCTCAATCAGCTACCGCACTAGCAAATTTACATCGTTTTTGGTGCATCGAAATCTGGGTTTTTGGTCTAAAACTTAAAAATTTAGTATAGTAACTCAGCGTTTTTATTGTTTATTCGTGTAGATCTCGTCGATACCTTCCTTCAGAGGGGTCGAACTCCGCAATCGGCTTGAAAATAAAAAAGTTATTTGCAACTAAACTCTAACCTAACCTAACCTAACCTGACCCAAACCTAACCTATCGTAGTTTACATAGTCATTTTGAAAATTTGTATTACTTAAATTGATTTTATTTTGTCAAACGCATTGAGGCGCTCCTTCTGACTCCTCAATCAGCTACCGCACTAGCAAATTTACATCGTTTTTGGTGCATCGAAATCTGGGTTTTTGGTCTAAAACTTAAAAATTTAGTATAGTAACTCAGCGTTTTTATTGTTTATTCGTGTAGATCTCGTCGATACCTTCCTTCAGAGGGGTCGAACTCCGCAATCGGCTTGAAAATAAAAAAGTTATTTGCAACTAAACTCTAACCTAACCTAACCTAACCTGACCCAAACCTAACCTATCGTAGTTTACATAGTCATTTTGAAAATTTGTATTACTTAAATTGATTTTATTTTGTCAAACGCATTGAGGCGCTCCTTCTGACTCCTCAATCAGCTACCGCACTAGCAAATTTACATCGTTTTTGGTGCATCGAAATCTGGGTTTTTGGTCTAAAACTTAAAAATTTAGTATAGTAACTCAGCGTTTTTATTGTTTATTCGTGTAGATCTCGTCGATACCTTCCTTCAGAGGGGTCGAACTCCGCAATCGGCTTGAAAATAAAAAAGTTATTTGCAACTAAACTCTAACCTAACCTAACCTAACCTGACCCAAACCTAACCTATCGTAGTTTACATAGTCATTTTGAAAATTTGTATTACTTAAATTGATTTTATTTTGTCAAACGCATTGAGGCGCTCCTTCTGACTCCTCAATCAGCTACCGCACTAGCAAATTTACATCGTTTTTGGTGCATCGAAATCTGGGTTTTTGGTCTAAAACTTAAAAATTTAGTATAGTAACTCAGCGTTTTTATTGTTTATTCGTGTAGATCTCGTCGATACCTTCCTTCAGAGGGGTCGAACTCCGCAATCGGCTTGAAAATAAAAAAGTTATTTGCAACTAAACTCTAACCTAACCTAACCTAACCTGACCCAAACCTAACCTATCGTAGTTTACATAGTCATTTTGAAAATTTGTATTACTTAAATTGATTTTATTTTGTCAAACGCATTGAGGCGCTCCTTCTGACTCCTCAATCAGCTACCGCACTAGCAAATTTAAATCGTTTTTGGTGCATCGAAATCTGGGTTTTTGGTCTAAAACTTAAAAATTTAGTATAGTAACTCAGCGTTTTTATTGTTTATTCGTGTAGATCTCGTCGATACCTTCCTTCAGAGGGGTCGAACTCCGCAATCGGCTTGAAATAAAAAAGTTATTTGCAACTAAACTCTAACCTAACCTAACCTAACCTGACCCAAACCTAACCTATCGTAGTTTACATAGTCATTTTGAAAATTTGTATTACTTAAATTGATTTTATTTTGTCAAACGCATTGAGGCGCTCCTTCTGACTCCTCAATCAGCTACCGCACTAGCAAATTTACATCGTTTTTGGTGCATCGAAATCTGGGTTTTTGGTCTAAAACTTAAAAATTTAGTATAGTAACTCAGCGTTTTTATTGTTTATTCGTGTAGATCTCGTCGATACCTTCCTTCAGAGGGGTCGAACTCCGCAATCGGCTTGAAAATAAAAAGTTATTTGCAACTAAACTCTAACCTAACCTAACCTAACCTGACCCAAACCTAACCTATCGTAGTTTACATAGTCATTTTGAAAATTTGTATTACTTAAATTGATTTTATTTTGTCAAACGCATTGAGGCGCTCCTTCTGACTCCTCAATCAGCTACCGCACTAGCAAATTTAAATCGTTTTTGGTGCATCGAAATCTGGGTTTTTGGTCTAAAACTTAAAAATTTAGTATAGTAACTCAGCGTTTTTATTGTTTATTCGTGTAGATCTCGTCGATACCTTCCTTCAGAGGGGTCGAACTCCGCAATCGGCTTGAAAATAAAAAAGTTATTTGCAACTAAACTCTAACCTAACCTAACCTAACCTGACCCAAACCTAACCTATCGTAGTTTACATAGTCATTTTGAAAATTTGTATTACTTAAATTGATTTTATTTTGTCAAACGCATTGAGGCGCTCCTTCTGACTCCTCAATCAGCTACCGCACTAGCAAATTTACATCGTTTTTGGTGCATCGAAATCTGGGTTTTTGGTCTAAAACTTAAAAATTTAGTATAGTAACTCAGCGTTTTTATTGTTTATTCGTGTAGATCTCGTCGATACCTTCCTTCAGAGGGGTCGAACTCCGCAATCGGCTTGAAAATAAAAAAGTTATTTGCAACTAAACTCTAACCTAACCTAACCTAACCTGACCCAAACCTAACCTATCGTAGTTTACATAGTCATTTTGAAAATTTGTATTACTTAAATTGATTTTATTTTGTCAAACGCATTGAGGCGCTCCTTCTGACTCCTCAATCAGCTACCGCACTAGCAAATTTAAATCGTTTTTGGTGCATCGAAATCTGGGTTTTTGGTCTAAAACTTAAAAATTTAGTATAGTAACTCAGCGTTTTTATTGTTTATTCGTGTAGATCTCGTCGATACCTTCCTTCAGAGGGGTCGAACTCCGCAATCGGCTTGAAAATAAAAAAGTTATTTG